>APFE031072373.1:18468-177272 GCA_000404065.3 Pinus taeda
ATAGGTGGGTCCGCCCAACCTAACATAGGGTCCAAAACCAAAATTTCCCGGGGCGCTGCCCCGGACCCCATAAAGTGGAGTTACGGGTGCCCTTCAAACCCCCTGTTAACTACGTGGAAAGAATATAACACAACCCAACACACTGTTGGAGGCAGTGCAAGGCAATAGGCTACTGACCCAATCCTCTCAATAATCCTAAAACGTCCATAAAACCTCGGTGCCAGCTTGGCACATGATCCAATCCGCAAGGAGCTCTTCTTTGGTTTGATGCAAAAGTACACCTGTTCCCCAACCTGAAATTCCTTGAGCAACCTATTTCGATATGCATATCTCTTCTACCTATCATGTATTGCTTTCAAGTTCTTCTTGATTACCTGCATTTCTTGCTCCATGTCTTTCAGCATGTCTGGTCTAATCAATACCCTATTAACCAGATCACTCCAATTGATGGGAGTAATGCAACTCTGCCCATATAATGCCTTGAATGGACTTATCCTCAAGGATTCCTGATACCCATTGTTGTAAGAGAACTCTACCAGTGGAAGGTACTCTTCCCACTTCTGTTGTTGATGCATCACATATGCCCTCAACATGTCCTCTAATATCCTTTTGACCCTCTTAGTCTACCCATCTATCTGCGGATGATAAGTTGTATTGAAGGCCAACTCTATGCCCAAACCTGCAAACAACTCTTTCCAAAACTTGGAAGTGAATTTTTCATCCCTATCTGACACAATATTCTTTGGAACTCCATGCAATCTAACCACATCTCTAATGAAGACCTGTCCTACATCACTCACTGAGAATGTAGACTTCACTGGAATGAAGTGCGCTACCTTTGTCAACCTGTCCACCACTACCATGATGGAATCATGATGTCTCACTATCCTCGACAAACCTGTGATAAATTCCATGGAAATGACCTCCCATTTCCACTTTGGAATCACAATCAGTTGCAGCAGTCCACTTGGACATTTACACTCTGCCTTTACCCACGGACAATCTAAGCGTCTAACCACAAACTCTGCTACATCTCTCTTCAAATTTGGCCAATCATAGAATTTCAATGTCTTATGGTAGCCTGTGTGACCTAAATATGGTTTCACAAGAAGCTCCCTCAAGATCACCTTCTTGAGCTCATTGTTGTCTGGTAAATATATCTTGTCTTTAAAACTAACCAATCCATCCACTGTGAGACAATAATCCACATCCTGTTTACCTGCACCTGAACCTGTACCACTACCTGTACCTATAACTATACATGTACTTGTACTACTACATTTACTTATACCTATACTCTACTTCAACTTATGCACAATATCCATATACTTGACATCCTGCTTGCAAGATCCTATCCTGTAAGTTTGTCCCATAGGAGCTCATAACTGCTATGTGATTTCCTGTATTCGCCTGCTAAGAGCATATGTGACTTTCTTCTCCTTTCCTTTGATGTACCTAATCTTGAAATCAAACTCACTAATTGTGGCCAACCATCTAGCCTGTCTTCCATTCAAATCTAGTTGATCAAATAGATACCGCAAACCATAGTGATCACTCATCAATACAAACCACCTACCCAGAAGATAGTGCCTCCACATCTTCAATGCATGTATGATTGCTACCAACTCAAGATCATGTGTGGGGTAGTTATGCTCGTGCTCATTCAGCTTATGTAACTCACAGCATACCACCTATCCATCCTGCATAAGGACTCCACCAAGTCCTCTCTTGCAAGCATATGTACATACTACAAACTCTTTATCCAGATCTGCAATATTTAACACTGGTGCATGTGTCAACAATTGCTTAAGCTGCTCAAAACTAGCCTCACACTCCTCTGTCCATTCAAACTTCTTACCCTTCCTGATGAACCTCCTGTAATAGCTTCCAACCCCATGAATGATCTCACCTCATCTACATTTCTAGGAGCTTCTAAATCCATGATATATTTTATATTTTATGGATCCACTTCCATTCCATCCTTGGAAACTACATGTCCCAACTAGTGTACTCCAGTTTGAAAGAAACCTTACTTGTTGACCTTAGCATACAACTGATTCTCTCTCAACAACCTCAACATTGATGTTGAATGATCAACATGCTCTTCTTCATTTTTAGAATATAACAATATGTCATCAATAAACACAATAGAAAACTTATCCAAATACAGACAAAACACGCTATTCATCAAGCACGTAAAGGTAGCTGGAGCATAGGTCAATCTGAATGGAACTACAACAAAATCATAATTCCCATACCTGGTCCGAAAAGATTTCCTGTAAATATATTCTTCCTTAATTCATACCTGATGATATCTAGATCTCAGATCAATCTTTGAGAACACTGCTCCTCCCTTCAACTGATTGAACAAGTAATCATTCCTTGGTAACGAATACCTATTCTTGATGGTCACTTTGTTCAACTGCCTATAGTCAATGCACAACCTCATAGTACCATCCTTATTCTTCACAAACAATACCGGTGCACCCCAAGGTGATACACTTGGCCTAATGTACCCCTTATCCAATATTTCCTTCAACTGCAACTTCAACTCTACCAACTCAGGTGTACTCATCCTATAAGGTGCTTTTGATGTCGGAGCTGCCCCTGGCACCAACTCAATAGAAAAGTCTACTTCCCTATGAGGTGGCAACTCTAAAATATCCTCAGGAAAGACACCTTGAAACTATTGTATAACTGGTTACCTACTCAAAACATTTGCATCCTCAACTTCCTTACCTTTGTCACTAGAAATGTGCACTGGAAATAACACACACCCTTTCCTACGACTTCGCTTTGCCTGTATAGTTGTCACCATCCTAACTGATGTCGCTTTCTTCTTACCTCGCATAACTCTTTGTTCCCCATTGTCATCCCAGCACGCAATGGATTTGTCATAAAAATCCACCTTGGTTATATGAAGGTACAACCAATCCATGCCCAACAACATATTGTATGATCCCAACAGTAATACATTCAAATGTGTTGTGATAGGCATACCATTCAAATCAAATGCACAAGCTCTTACCCAGTGATCAACTCGCTTCTTAGTACCTGTAGGCAGTTGCACTAACCAAGACTCTGCATGCACTTCTTTATTCAAACCACAATTTTCCACCAGGTCAAGATTAACATAAGTATAATTAGATCCAAGGTCAATCAAAATAGAAACAAATTGATCACAAAGCTTACCATCCATCTCAATGATAGATTCCTGATAGTCTACATGTTTGTTATCTAGCACTGCATAGATACAAGGAACGCTCTGACCAACATCCCCAACAGTCTGCACCTCCTGTGCACTATATATTTGAGGCCTACCACCCTAATTTTGTGGATAATGTTTCCTACGATGATCTTTGCCACAAGTCCAACACTCTATAGGCTTCCAACATGCATCTTTGGTCTGCTCCTCAGATCAATGTCCGTGTCCTCTGTCAAATGCATTGAGCTTCTTATATGGCACTACATTATCTTTATTACCTAAATTCAGAGGTCTCATTCTTTTTTTGTCCCATTTTCCTTTGTTCTTTGCATTACCTTTCCAATCTGGCTTAGTCTCATATATGCGCTTTGATTTCTCATAGTATTGCTTTAGCTTTCAGATGGCCTCCTCCAATGATCTAGGCTCATTGAATTCAATCCCGTCTTTCAATTCCATTGGTTACCCACTAGTGAATCTTTGAATCTTTGCCTTATCCTCCTTGAGGTAAGGCACATACCTTAGTAGCTCCGAGAACTTACTAGTGTACTCCTCATCTGTCATTGATCCCATCTATAGCTCATAGAATTCTTTTGCCTTGTCATCAAAGTATTTATCTTATAGGTACTTCTTCTTGAATAGTCACTCGAATTCATTCGGAGTCAATTCCTCCTCATGAATACCTCTGACATACTTCACGTCTTCCCACCAAATGTTTGCTTTACCATTGAGACTAAATGTAGTTATTCTGGCTTTCATGTTCTATGAATAATCATGCAACCTAAATAACTTCCTGATGTCAATCAACCATGCCTCAAAATCCTGTGATTTCTTCATCTCTCCATCAAACTTAGGTGGTTTGGCTTTCTTAAACTTGTTCGACAAATATCCCTTGCCACTCCTCTTGTAAAGATGATAATGATGTTGATCATCATGCCTGTCATAACCAAAACTAGAATAGTACTTGTGTTTGTCACCTCTCCTATCTGGAGTATCCAATGATTTTCCATCTCTAACCATGTCATCTCTATCTTACCTGTGACCACCATGATACCTACTCCCATATGCCCCATTGGATTTTTCCTCCTACTCATGGTTGATCCTAAGTGGTCTGTGTCGTTGCAATTCTGACAAAGTCTGAAGTATCACTGCATTTACCTCTGCTTGTTTCTCCCGTGCTTGTATGATTTTGTCATTGTCTGCCTTGCAACTCCTTATTTTTGCCTTTAAGCTTCTCAATGTGTCTACCAAATCAGAAGAGTACCCAATGCCACATTGCTCATTTGATCCATAGGGAGAGTCTCGGGAAATGTAGTCTACCATCTTGCTAGTCATATTTGATATTCTTCCTGCAAGGTATACCTTGTCATCTAAACCAAATCATAATAAACTGACGTACCTTATCATAATTCTGGGAGGATACCTCATTTGCAAGATCAACCAATCAACATAATACATGTATAACATAATCATAACAACATCTATACATATAATACATAAGCATATAACCATATAGCCATCATTCTAGCTAGATTCCAGTCATCAATGCATGACCATATCAACTAAACATACTATGACCTCATGCATGACAACAACCACTACATCACTATACACTTGACCACATGTGAACACTAACATGCTTAAACGATTCATAATCAACCATACACTCATGAAAACACACTCTACAACAACACCATTAACTTCCCATGGTGACATCACTATAACCATGACCCATACCATACAAATTCAACAAGCACATGGTCTTACAACACAAGAAACACATATGCAACCGACATGAATTCATGACCAACACACAAGCCATCCAATCTGAGGGGTGAACCATGCTTTAATACCTCTCTGTAACACCCTCCTCCCACATCTACCCAAGTACCCGACCAAGCTGGGTAAACATGTGACGAGAAGTTATTATGATATGATTCGACCTCCTAAGTCACATTAGGGAAGTGGAACTGACGTAAACACACCATACAAATTTTCCACATCAGCAATAGGACTCCTAGGAACCATCCCAACCTTTTTGGTAACCAACCCCTAGGTCCCACTAAGATTTTAGACCACTTAACCCCTTGACTCTCCCATGCCATGGGCATGCCAGCATTAAAAGGGCTCTTGATGCTCCCACAACATGGCATGCCAGTGTCTAGGGACTATTTTTTCAGTGTTGTGCCAACGTCCCAGGTATTTGAGCCAATTTTTTAGGCCCAAAGCCAGGTCACTGCCCATAATTCAATGAAGCCTTTAGAACAAAAAGATAAAAAGGGAATGAAGATACAAATGAAATTACTTAAACAAACCCTTGAATGGACCCCTACTAACCATGATAGGCATTTCATCAAACATTTTACAAATAGTAATCTACATGTGTAAATCTAAGCATAGAGGTCTCATACTTATCTGAGAATCGATAAGGAGCATTGTTCCCCTATCTCATTAGCTGAATTATCATCTATTAGGTCATAGATACATCGTTCATTCATTCACAAGTAAAAACATGATGAGAGCCATACATAGCCATTGTCATAAAACATATACATAACCAACATAGTAGCAACATAAATACCAAGGAAATCACAACCATATGATCCACATATAAACCAATATAGTACTCATGAAATAAGAAGGAGAAATAACCTCTTATTAATGATGCAAAGGGAAACTAGTTGTGGGACTTCCACAAACCACCCGACCGTAGACATGGTTGAGCCAAAACTCCCTTCAACCAGTCACCCCCATGCCATATTCCAAGCATGAATGTGGTATCTCATAAAACACATCAATCCAAAACCATCTAGAGCTTCTAGATACCGACCACCTCAACCTATCAAATAGTGATTCCACCTCACGGTCGAAAATCACCAAAACCATAATCAGATTGGTCTCTACCCAAGCCTTCCAGGGCTCCAGAGTGTTTGTCCCAACCAAGGCTTCCAGGACTAGTAACTCAACCCATGGCTTATTCTCGGCTTCCAGAGCATTTGTCGAACCAGGGCTTCCAGGAGTAACTCAACACACTAAGGGATTCCAAAGCGTTTATCAAACAAAGGTTTCTAGGACTAGTAACTCAACCCAATCTATTACAAGGATTCTAAACCATTTTTCCAAACAGGGCTTCCGAGAACTATTAACTCAACCCAAGCTAAGGGAACATGAGAACCAACCAGAAAAACAAAGAAATAAATCCACAACACCATGGCTATCCAAGAAATGACAAGGCTAGGAAAATCCACTGTCAATCCACGCAATACTCCTTGCCAGTGACAGATCATGACCAATAAACCACATGCATATTCCATGCATGCCAAAACTAGTGAGAAAAACATACATGCAACTGGGTGCCTGCAAGCGAAATATGTTGTAGTTGTTGATCCGAATGTCCTCTTGCACTTTCATGCTCTTCCTTTGCCTTCTTGCTCCAAAAATCCAATTATGCCACACTCCTCCAAGAGTAATCCAAGAAACTCTAAGTGTCCAAGAATAAGAAAGAAAGAGAATAGAGAGAGAGTTCCAAAACTGAACTGACAAAAGTCTGTGTATTGATCCTCAAAAGCCTCTTTATTAATTAGGCCTCTATTTTCTTCATTTTCCATTATTTTCTTTCATTTTCCTTCATTTTCCTCCTCACATGCAACATGTGACCTCTCACCTCCCTTTTCTCCTAATTTCCATTTTTTTCATAAATAAATGTGCCCAAAATGCCATTTTTCCTTTCCAAAGCCTTAACCATTGCTTTTGCCAATTTCCTTAGCCATTAATTAACCACAAGTGATCCCCATTACTATGATTTTGCCCAACATTCAGCTTGGAATAAGTGTCCCATCAACCATGGTTATTATTTTTCCTTTATAACTTTTACTAGATGAAATTTTCACCAAGGTTGTTATAGAAAGTTCACCCTAGGTAGTTGGGCAGTTATAGGTGAGGTGGTTACCTACCCAATCTCTCCATGGGAAATAATAATCTCACAAAGATAAAGTTGAGAGGGTATTAGGAACCTGAGGTAAGAGAGGAAAGCGATCAAAAGGAAATATGAAAAAAGGGGTTGAAGGAAAACTTCAACCGAAAAGAGACTCTAGTGCTAGTTAGCCAGTGGATTCAGTCAGGAGCTTGGAAGCTTAGACCTTAATATTGGCTAAGTCTAGTTATGATCAGATAACCAGGTTCAGTATTTCCCTATAAGCTACTTTGGGTGTGAAGCGTGCTCGGGGGGATACGCAATGAGAAAAAAACTAGTCTCAAGGCTAGATGGAGCATCACCTTCCCAATGGTTGGGGTTCGTTGTTGACGAAATCGACCATGATTCAAATAAGTACCCATAAATAATTCTATAGTTTCTCTTAATATGATGATATATTAATAGAGTAATGTTTTAGTAGGAGAAATACAACTAATATAGGAAATAGTAAGTGCTTGAAGCATTGGGGCCTATATAAGCTGAATAATTCATTCTGGTGAACAAACTATAAACATAACAAGTTTTTATTATTAAAATGTGCATGTCACAGGTGATATAGTAAATTTGTTTAATACCTTAATGGTGGGTGAAGCCTTGGGAGGTGGGTTAGTCTCTGGCTGGTTTTTGCAAAGGCGGCGACTCGGGGAATAGTCCCACTCCTATGAGGTTAATCACAAAAAAAAAAAAAAAAACTATGAATGTAAGTTGTGTTAAATCAGTAAAATGTGGAATTATAACAAAAAGAGTATAACCTAGTAATCTAGGGTTCTATAAGAGGAAATGTTAGTTTCCAGGTTCAACCAAGGGTTCACAACCCAAAAATATTCCTTACCTTGCTAGAATGGAGGGAACTAAGGGAAACTTATCAGGAATTCCAATATAATGTAAAAAAGACAAGAATCCAAATATAAGTTAATTAAAAATCAAACTGGCAAATGTAACTTTCGACAAAACAAATTATTCATAAATTGAGATTTGTCTTCATAATTTTCGTGATGGTTTATCATAAATTGACAACTATAAAATAAAAATCACACAAACAGACACTAAAATTTATGTGACGATTGAGTATCTACATAGAAACTGGAAAGGGTTGAACTCAGAAAAAGAAATGTACATAATTTAGAACAACCATCGATATTGAAGTGTAAAAAAAATGATTATGTAACAATTGCAAGCTTTACTCTCTAGATTAATATGTGATTCTTATAACATGGTGAGAGTCAAGCTCAAAAAATTAAATAGTAGTACACATGTTTTCCTTTAACAAGAGTCCTCTTCAATATGTGACACCAAGTTACATTTGAGGGTTGATAAACACTTGCTACCTCTAATCTAACCTTCAGAACCCCGTAAAGAGGGATAATTTGTAGAGACAATGATATTTAACCTAACCTTGTTAGGGTTTTTCCTAAGATATAAACGGTAAAGATATATATATATATATAGATATCTCAATCGAGAGCCAAAAGAGGAAATCCACACCTAATACAAAAGAAGGTGTTGGTCACTTCTTAGGATGATGGAATGATTAGATATGAATCGAAAAATCCTTAGAGAAATCACACCTGTGCAGAGTCAAGAAAAAAAGAGCGAGATTTTAATTGTCGACCCTATAACAATGAAAAATTAAGGAAGTCATTATAGGAAGGTAGTAAAATAAGGAGCTCACACTCACCTGACATACTTGCGCACTTACTGAAGGAAACCCAGGCTGAGAAAGTTGGGTCTACAACCAAATACCTGCCAAACACATGAATTATAAGGAATACTCGATGTAAAGAACATAAACCCCATTTGCTAAGCAAGAAAGCATATAAATGAAAGGGCGTAGGATCCTTGGGTGCCATGTGTCTCGTTGGAGAACCAAAATGCAAGAAGAAAATATCTCTACAAGGAAGACCAGTCCAGTTATCAACAGTAGAAATGAAAAACGAACGAACAATTCCAAATAAATTTCAGTAACATGCAAGAACAAGGCCTTGAAACCTTACTAGATAATTGGAGTCAACACCATTCCATCTGTAGATTCTTGGGTTGAAGAGCAAGAAATCAAAGAAATATGGCTGAGACAACCTTCAAAACAACAAACCTTCACTGGTAGCAGAAAGAGAGAAATTGGTTCAAGAGACAAGTAATTGAGGTCTGAAAGTGGGAGAGGGGTAGGTTAGTTGCTCTATTACCTCCTCGATCGATCAACATTGTTCATTGACCTAGATTGTGTAGAACCATTGATCGACCAACACATCTCGAGAAGCTACTTGCCAAATGGACAAACACAATGCACCATCTGGAGAATTCAGAGATATGTTGACAATAGGGGCAAGGCACCATAAATATATTTTGATGTTAACTTTACCCCATCATGAACCATAGCATAGAAAGATTAAAGGAGACATGAAGGAGTTGAATAACCATTAGTTATGTGGTTATGACTTATGCAATATAGAGTACGTGTTTATTGTTATGTTAGCATATGAATTTTTTTTAGCTCGTGGGACTAATATTTATGTAATAGTTCTAAAATGCTCATAAAATCATTTTTTTCATTATATTTAAATTGTTTTATAGTTGACCTTTGTTTGCTATGCATATGAATTTTGTTGTTGAACTTAAGTAAATTTTGGAGTATCATAAAGGGATGTGACAACCAACTTCTAAAGCAATATGTTAAAAAAATAAAAATGAAAAAATAATAATAAATTGGGTATCTTATTGTCTGATATAAAGATTTGATGGTACACAGACGCTTGGCTTGAATTCAAATTATACTAGCCCGCCCTATATAAAAATGGCGTAGTCTAACTTATAGACGAAATAACCTTTTTCACCAGAATTCACCAAAATCCGGCAATACAATTTCAATATTTTTTGTTGTTTAAAATACATTTTTGAATGCATAAATGGATGCAACACCCAAAAAAAACCTCTAGGGCACTCAAATTATGCAGATTAAATAATGTAAACTCAAGTCTTTAAAAATCTCTCTATCGGATTTTCAATAAAATTAACCAAAAAAATGGTTGTGAAAAATGCCATTTCATCTATAAATTAGGCTACACCTATAAAAATTTGATGATACACAATTAATAGTTAAGACATGTGGTGATAATAGATATTTTTTTTTAAATAATCTTAATTTTCGACAACTCTATTTGAAGTCAAATAAAAATAGTCATTTCTTATACATCCCCCAATCAAATAATAGAAATTTAAATTTTAAAAGTTTAAAAACAAATTTTTAATTTCTAAAATATTCAATTTAATATTTAAATTTTAAACTATTTTAATAGACTTTAAAGTTTCTTTTCAAAATTTTAATAAAAATAGTTACCCTTCATTTTAAAGTGGTGGGAAATCATATCATAACTCAGTTGTCAAACCAGCAGTGAGGACAACCATATCTGGTTGCTAACTGCGAGTGTAGGCTGACTCATCACCGTTATTTAAGGAAACCTACGCCACCTGGAATAACATGTTGGTGGTCCGTAAGGTGACAGGCTTTCACTCCTGCCACATGCCTCCTTGGGCCATTAACTTGTTTCCTTATGTCCGAGGAAGACGAGCTCTTAGCCAAGAAGAAGCAGTTTTAGGGCATACTCCAAGCCCTAATAGGTACCCTTCATATTAACAAATAGAAATCATTTCTACATGGGATTTTGCTATTAATATAATTTTTAAATGTTATATTCCAACCACATATTAAATTATAACCCACATTGAATTATGAAAATTAAGATTTTCACATTTGGAAATCATGTTGTTAAAATTTTCCTTCTAGAAGGAACTATGTAGTTTTCATAAAACAACCACATTGAATTTTTTGGTTATTAATATTTTTTAAATACCACATTTATTTATAGTCCTTATTGAATATTTTATTATTATTATTATTTTTAAATATCACACATCCTTTTCATATTAAAATTGAATAAACTAGCACAATCACATTAGTAAATACGGTTGATATACTCATATGAACTTTTAAATGCCATTTGTTATTTTTTGTCATTTACCATTTCTTTACCATGATGTAATTTGTTATTTGATAATTTGCATGGTAATCTCATAATTGTATTTAGTAAATGCGAAAAGGAAAACATAGATATAAAAATGCATGATAGTTAATATTTGAATTTTTGCCCCTTGATATAGAGGAGATAATGGTAATATGCCAACATTTTCATTTATGACCATAAAATAAAGATTTGGATTAAAAGAAAGATTACTTAATCTGCATATTGAAATATTTTATTTATAACTCACAATGATTTTTTTTGTTATTAATATTTTTATACCACATATTTATAAATAACCCACATTGATTTTAATATCACATGTTAATTTCATATTAAGAATTGAAGAAACTAACACAAACACATAAATATGGTTGATTATTATTATTATCCTATTATAAGGTCACGACCAAGATATACACCAAATTGGTGTATGAGACCCCCTTATTTGTGGGACAAGGGACACACCAAATTGGTGTATGAGACCCCATTGTTTGTGGGACATGGGACCCACACCAAATTGGTGTATGAGACCCCGTCATTTGTGGGACAAGGGACACACCAAATTGGTGTATGAGACCCCATTGTTTGTGGGACATGGGACCCACCTTCGCACATTGATTTCACTGCTAAGTCTACAAAGGCATACATACTCTACATCGCTCAGGTTTTGAACCTATGACCTCTTAGGAGGAAACACATGCTCTTAGCCATTAGGACCACTCAAGCTATATACTCAAATCCACGTCATTTCACCCTTTTTAAATACCACTTGTCATTTGTTATTTAATTCCTTTTATCATTTGTTATTTTATGTCATTTTCCATTTATTGTTTAATAATTTGCATGGTAATTCATAATTGTATTAAGTAAATGTGAAAAGATAAATACGGATTTAAAGATGCAAGATAATTAATATTTGAAATTTCATTTAAAGAGGACGAAGAGAATATGCCAACATTTTCATTCATCACCATAAAATAAAGATTTGAATTAGAAGACATATTACTTAATCTGCATATTGAAATATTTGATTTATTACTAGCCCTTAACATGGCTGGATTTTTTCCCATGGAGTTTCGAACAACAACCTTCACTCTTTCCCCACGGAGTTTCGAACCAACAACCTTCACTTTTCTTCCCATGGAATTTCGAACTAAAAACCTTCACATCATGAAGTGCCTTAACTGTACACCCCATCACCATCCTTCACTTTTTTTCCCATGGAATTTCGAACTAAAAACCTTCACATCATGAAGTGCCTTAACAGTACACCCCATCACCATCTATTCTATTCCGCGTGGACTTTTTAAAAATCACATATTTATTTATAACCGACATTGATTTTTTTTGTTATTAATATTTTTTTAAACGCCTAGTGACTAATAGACGAAATAACTTTTTTCATGCATTTTTTTCGTGGTTAATTTTAATTAAAACCTAGTAGATTTTTTTTTTTTTAATTGAGTTTCAGTTGTTTAATATAGAATTCGAGTGCCCTATGGGTTTTCCAAGGTGTTGAATCGACTTATGCATTCAAAAATGTATTTTAAATAATAATAAAAATACAATCTTGCTTGAAATTGTATCACTAGATTCCAATAAGAAAATGTCATTTCATCTATAAGTTAGATTACTCCATTTTATGTATCACACATCAATTTCATAATTAAGAATTGAATAGACTAGCACAACCACATTAATAAATATTGTTGATGTCATTTTCCTCCTTTTTAAAGGCCACTCATCATATGTTATTTGATGTTGTTTTCCATTGTTTTACCATAATGTCATTTGTTAATTTATAATTTGCATGGTAATTTCATCACTATATTTAGTAAATGTGGAAAGATAAACATAGGGGAGAGATGTCTAATGTTGTGGAGGGACCAGTAATTGATATAGTACTGGTCCCACCAAACCACCAGAAGTTGAGACTTGTGCAACCAATATCTAAACAAAAATAAATAACATTAAGTGCAAATATGTTTTAATTTATGTCCAAAATTTCCCAAAACATTGAATGGGCCCACAACTTTCCAAAAATAGTATCTTAATACTTAAGAGTACAAATCATATTGACCCAACTAGAAAACAGATAAAATCATAAATCCTTCCAAAATGGTATATTCCAAAAGTACAAAGTAGCAATCACTTCAACCCCCACTGTATCCCAAATAAATATCCATACCTACACAATAAAAGTGAATGTATGTCAGTCATAATTGTTGTGTTGTTCAACATTTAAACTTACCATGTTCAATAAATGACACACAACCCAACAACATTTAAACCAATGTGTTCAATAATTGACACCCAACCCATTCTATTTCCCATTAAAACATATCAAAGCACATGGATCAACAAAAAACAAATTCCCAGCCATTGGATCACACATTCAAAATGAAGCCATTGCAATCCATGTCCAGTCTTGCCACCAATTAAATTCAAGTGCAAAAAACTATAAAAGAAGTTCAACCACTGCTGAAGTTGCATGTTTAACATTCAAACTATTCACCAGCCCTGGAGACAAACCATCACAGAACATTTGACAATATATTTAGGTTAGTTATTTCAATTACAACACATTTTTCTTACAGTTTTATTTTCATTTCTCATAGTTTTTATTTTAGTTCTTATAGTTTCATTTTCATGAAAATATATATTTTTTTTCTATTTTCTATATTCTAAATCAATTTAAAGTTGATTGGAAAATATGACACAACCATAATGAAGAGTATTAGCTAGTATGGCTAGCTATAGATGAAAAAGAACAGAACTCGTGGAGATAAACTTTAAATTGAACTGACAATTACAATAACATATTCTAATTCAAATAACAATTTATAAAAAGGAACTAAACCATACCGACATCTTAACCAGAAATATTACTTTGTCTAGTTGAAATTCCTAGGATGTTTGTGAGTGTCTCCAAAAGTGTCAGACTTAACAGTTTTCAACATTTAAGGATTAAATATGGTTTAAACAATAGTAAGTCAATGCACTTTAAAACTAGGTCCAAGAACACAACCATGTCTACCATCAGCAGCCAAACGAAAGAGAGAATTTGTCAAATTGATGTTGCATGGATTGGGATTGCACGGTGTCATTTCACCGTCCTTGGTAGCCTATCATTATTACACACTCTAGATCTTTCTTAGAATAAATTGATAGGAAGAATTCCAACGAATATTGGGCAGTTAAAGGCACTGGTAGTTCTCAACCTCAGCTTTAATTTTCTCTATGGCTATATTCCAAAAGTGCTATGTAATTGTACAAAGCTGCAATTGATCTAATTCTTAGTAAACAACTTGGTAGGGAGTATACCAACATAAATTGGTCACCTAGTCCAGTTGGAACAACTCTGCCTGAGCAACAATAATATTAGTGGAAGTCTTCCAACTTCTCTGAGCAACTGCACTTCTCTCCATGTGTTGTCCATTGGATAAAACGATCTCATTGGTCCAATATCCTCTCTACCCTAAACCTGGTTGAAAATAGCATAATGGGTAGCATACCTAAAGCTATTGGAAATTTGACTAGGCTCATCTGCCTAAATCTTGCTCAAAATAACTTTACTGATAGCATACCTCAAGCCATAACAAAATTGAGACAACTGACCACCTTAAATTTAGGGACAAAAAATCTAACTGGAAAAATACCAGTGGGCATTGCCACTTTGAACCATCTTCAACAAATTTTTTTAAAATGACAATCATTTTACATCTACAATTCCAAAAGGCACAGGAAAACTTCATTCTCTTACAAAATTAATTTTGAATTCAAACAATATTTCTCAGAGCATTCTTGAAAGTATTGGTGATTTGGTTTCACTTCAACAATTAGATATATCTTAAAACAATCTAGAGGGACCAATCCCAAATCATATTGGCCAATGCGTGGGATTAGAAATGTTAGATTTGTCCAAAAACAAGTTGAATGGAAATATTCCTTCATCTTTAGGAAATTGTAAATCTATGAGGAATTTATTACTACCCCAAAACAACTTGTCTGGGATATTACCACCAACTTTAAGTAAATGTACTATTTACAAAGGTTAAAGGTGTCAAAAAACAAACTGAGTGGAAATATAGAAATAATATTTCCAATTCTAATGGAAGTTCTCTTTGCTTATTCTAATAACTTCTTTGGCCCAATGTACCCAACTTCAACTGCTAGATTTAAGCAAAAATAGATTAACGGGTCAACTACCTAGCTACCTTGTAACTTTGTATGAATTAAGAGTTTTAAATGTTGGTTATTTAGATGTTTCATCTAATGAGCTCTGTGGAAGAATCCCACTAGGAACACCATTTGACACTTCCAATGCTACTTCATTTCAAAGAAACAAATGTTTATGTGGTTTACCTTTACAAATATGCTTAAATAGAAAAACAGTTTATAAAAAAGAACTAAACCAGATCAACATCTTAACCAAAAATATCACTTTGTTTAGTTGAAATTCCTAGGATGTCTATGAGTGTCTCCAAAAGTGTCAAAATTTACACTTTTCAACATTTAAGGATTAAATTTAATTGAAACAACAATAAGCCAATGCACTTAATAACTAGGTCCAAGAACACAACTAAGGCTACCCTCAGTAGCCAAACAACTTGCAAAATTACTATCTCTTCTCAATCCAGACCTAGGATGTCTATGATCACTATGAATAACAATAATGGCAAACATGAGTCTAAACAAATTAATTCAAACAACAATAACTACTAGATCAACATCTTAACCAGAAAAGGAACTGAGTGACACTTTTTATAGTTGAAATTCCTCTTAAACCTTCCTTCATGTCTGAAGAGTGTTAGTTACAGGAATAACAACAATATTGACATTAGGTCTCTAAGTTGGCAAAGAACACAAATGAGAATTCAAGGATAGCCCCAAAGAAAACAAGCAATGTAGAAGTACCTAAAGCATTACAATCAATAATAAGTAGAGGGGTCTTGCTCATAGTACCAGAAGAAGGTGGAAACCTAGCGAAAACAAGAAATGCAGAAGTTTATGAAGCATTACAGTCAACAATAAATAAATGAGTCTGCTTAGATGACAAGAATGTAGAAACCCAAATGATCTTTTGGGCAAATTCAATACTAAAAGCATGCAAATATGTGAGTAGAGGCAGACATGGTACTTAGAGACCTAATGAAACTAAACAATATTGACAAACATGAGGCTAAACGATTTAATTTAAATAACAATTTTTAAAAAAGAACTAAACTAATTGTTTATAAAATAATAGTAGAAATTCCTAGGATGTCTGTGAGTGTCTTCAAAAGTGTCAGGCTTTACAATTTTCAACATTTAAGGATTAAATTTAATTGAAAAAATAGTAAGCCAATGCACTTTATAACTAGGTCCAAGAACACAGCTAAGGCTACCCTCAGCAGCCAAACAACTTGCAAAATTACCATCTCTTCCCAATCCAAACCTAGGATGTCTATAATCGCTATGAATAACAATAATGACAAACATGATTCCAAACAAATTAATTCAAACAATAGTAACTACCATATCAACATCTTAACCAAAAAAGGAACCAAGTGACACTTTTTATAGTTGAAATTCCTCTTAGAATTTCCTTCATGTCTGAAGAGTGTTAGCTATAGAAATAACATCAATATTGACATTAGGTCTCTAAGTTGCCAAAGAACACAAATGAGAATTCAAGGATAGCCCCAAAGAAAACAAGTAATGTAGAAGTACCTGGAGCATTATAGTCAACAATAAGTAGAGGGGTCTGCTCATAGTACCAGAAGAAGGTGGAAACCTAGGGAAAACAAGTAATGAAGAAGTTTATGAAGCATTACAATCAACAATAAATAGATGGGTCTGCTCAGATGACAAGAATGTAGAAACCAAAATGATCTTTTGCGCAAATTCAATACTAAAAGCATGCAAATATGTGAGTAGAGGGAGACATGGTACTTAGAGACCCAATGAAACTAAACAATATTGACAAACATGAGGCTAAACAATTTAATTTAAATAACAGTCTATAAAAAAAACTAAACTAATTGTTTATAAAATTTTAGTTGAAATTCCTAGGATGTCTGTGAGTGTCTCCAAAAGTGTGAGACTTTACAGTTTTCAACATTTAAGGATTAAATTTAATTGGAAAAACAGTAAGCCAATGCACATTATAACTAGGTCCAAGGACACAACTAAGGCTACCCTCAATATCCAAACAACTCGTAGAATTACCATGTCTTCCCAATCCAAACTAAGATGTTTGTGGTCACTATGAATAACAATAAACAAAAACATGAGGCTAAAGAAATTAATTCAAACAACAGTAACTACCAGATCAACATCTTAACCAGAAAAGGAACAAAGATAGCGCCAATAAAAAACAAGCCTCACTTAGAAGTTTATGAAGCATTAGAGTAAAAAATAAGTAGAGGGGTCTTCTCATGGTACCAAAAGAAGGTGGAAACCAACAATAGTTTTCCAAGTACAAATGCAGTCATGGTATTTTAAGTGTAAAACAAGTTATCAAAACAACAATCACTAATAATTTTGAAGACACACAACAAATTCATTCTATAGATTTGATTTTTAAAGGATACTAACATACATGTTGATAATTGCCTGTAATAAAGCAAAAGTATTTTTTTGTTGTATGAAAACATAATTTTCAAATATTCTTAACTAAATGCATGCAATAATTCTGCAGGTTGTTGCATATATGGCAAGAGTTAGTTATGTTATTCGTACAAGGAGAAGTGGCAGGAGAGTGACAAGGGGTGCCCAGCTGCGATGCACATTGTTAGATGAGGACATGACAGGTGATTTGAATGTCAACAATGCCCCAGGCAACGTTGTTGAGGATGACCATGCGACTGAAGTTAATGTTGTCACACCATCACCCACAGAGCCACCGTCAACAACAGTCCAAGGGTCAAGTTCAACTAAAAAGATCAATGCTATAAGAGGTTGGGAAAAAAGAAGAAATGTTAGTTGGAATTGACGACATAAAGTTTAATGAATACTCAGTTCGAGCATCTGTAAAAAAACATGGTATTCTTCCCTCATTAATACATTATTGGATAAATGGACTGACTCATACAAAACGTAGAGGGATTTTTACAATTATGACTAAATAGGAGTTAGCCGAGGTGGTTGAGTGGTGTAAAGAGATGGCCCAATTCGGACATGGGCCAGAGTTGATACAACTCAAATCCACAGTTGCTCAAATCTGTCAAGGGAGGCCAAACTCATTCAAAGATGGGTTTCCTTGTAAATCATGGTGGTTTGGGTTTAAAAAAAGGCATCCAGACCTTGTATTGTGTACAACTAACGGCCTTGATAGAGACAAAGCATTAAATTTGCGCCTCGCAGTTATATGTAAGTTATATGACACTCTTTCTAGTGCTTACAATAAACATTCTTATGGTGCAGACCATATATGGAACTGTGATGAAATAGGTTTATAGGCAAGGATGAATTGTGGCATGCAAGTAATTGCTAAGAGAGGGAGCTGAAATGTGCCAAAGGATTTTCCCTAAGAGCAAGGAGTGGATAACTATTTTATGTTGTGTCAATGCAATTGGTACTTTAATCCCAGGATTTTATCTATTCAAAGGTAAAATTGAACTGAAAAACTATATACAAAAATGTGAACCAGGTGCATGCATGACTGCACATCCCCTTGCGTGGATGACTAAAGAACTATTTTTAAATTGGTTTTGTCACTTTGTTGCATATGTACCAGGTGGTGTCTCACCTAATAACATACACCTGTTGATATAAGATGGCCATGGAATCCACATGGTTGTACAAACAATTGAGGAAGCAAACAATTTGGGCATCGACCTGTTGACATTGCCCGCTCATACCACTCACAGATTTCATTCCCTTGATGTTAGTGTGTTTGGACCTTTCAAGAACTATTTCAAGTCAGAGAATCTTGCATGGATGGCAAAGAATCCAGGGGTTGAGGTGAAAAGGTTCGAGCTAGTAGAGATTGCAAGTAAAGCATTTAAAAGGGCTCTGACACCATCAAATATAAAGGCTAACTTTATGCATGATACTTGTTGTAGCCAGGTGTTTCATGTGGATGGTCAGGAATAAGGGCATGTCCAAACAGGTGTTGAAGTGAAAAAAGTAGATGAACAGGATGATGGGATTGTAGCTGATAATATTATTTCCCTCGCTCAAGGACACTTTTATGGTGAAGATGATGAAATTGTATGTGAAACACACTATAATCGTGAACAATTTCACAGTAACATGGAGGTCGTTCTATCAACTCAACAACATGAAACTTCTATTGTTGATATTGTAAATGACATTGTTGAACATGCAGCTAACAATGACCAATTAACATTGCCAAGCCAAATAACCCCATCATCATGGATGGTAGAAGCCATGATTAATTTGAATGAACATAGTGTCTCAACAACCAATGAACAAAGCATGAACATGCCTTCACAACCGACATAATTAAACAGTGAATTTGTTCATTTTTTTGTGTACAATAGATTAATGGAAGGAGATGAAGCATATAATGAGGCATCAAATGAAGATAACAATATAGTTCAATCAGTTGTCTCAGATATTGAAAGGGAAGTACCAAGCAATGACATGCAGGTGGGAGGGATGCAGAAGATACTTGGTCGGTTCCTAAAGATACTAGTAGAGAGAGTATCAATGAAAAAAGAAAGGTACACGGGGTAGTCTTCGTTTGGGCCGAAGTTCATAGTTGCTCACCTTAGAAGACTATATAAACCTGTTAGTTGAGTCTGAAAAAAACAAATTTGAAATGCAAGAATTAAAACAGAAAAAGAAGGATCTAACCAAGGAGAAGAAGGCAACAAGGATTGTTGCAACACAACATTGAGCAGATGAAAGGCTTGAAAGGTATAAAGCAAGGCAAGAGACGGACCAACAAAAATAAATGGCAAGATAGGAAAAGGAATCAAGAAAGGCACAATAAATGCTTGAAAAGGAACAAGCAATGATCAATATGGTTGACAATGATGCAAGCACAACTGATGAAACCAGAATTATGTCAAATACATTGGACAATATTGCAGAGAATACACCATTATTCCAAGACCTCATAAACATTCAAGTGCCTCACTATCAAAATGAGGGTTTACCCACTTGCTTTATTCCTACCAAAGGAGGTGTCAATTCTATGTATGGTCATCACACACCTCCACTTAATGCAGAGGTTAGTAGTGCAAATGTGAGGTATGGGTACTCAATTCCTCCATGTTTGGAAGGTGAAAATTGGACTCACCATATGGAAACAATCAGCCATTTCCTAGTCAACCCTTTTTAGGTAGGCCAACCTACTTGGCTCAAGTAGGTAACTCGGGGATTTTGGCACTGAAGATTCTCAAGGCCATAAAGAATAGGGGTGTCATATGTTTTTGGTCGTAACCACATTATGATGTGGATTTTGGATGGGTTGTCTCTGTCACAACAAGATTTTGGCTTTACAACCTAGGTTGTTTTATTTCATATTGTTTACAACATTGTAACTAAAATCCATTTTAGAAGGAACATCTATAGTCTATTATAATGTAGAAATCTTACTTGAGAATGCAAATGGGATTCTTTGTTATGCCTCTACACAACAATTGATGTAAAACACATTTATAACTAAGTTGTAAATATAATGACAAACAAATGAATAATGAAATCTTGAACAAGATACTTACTTAAATATGAAAATTCCATAAAACAATGAACTGTAAAAGTACCTAAGCTCACACCACATATGAAACCTCATTTACTGTGAGATAACTTAGAAGACAAACAAAGTGCATGTGCTTCTTGCTTCTTGCTTCTTTAAATCTTTGAATGTAAAAAAAAAAAAAAGCAAATAAGAGCTAACAAATATTCATGGAAAATTTTAGGGGCGAATGTTCGCCCTTTGGCAAAATTAAGGGGTTTTAAATTTTTAGTGGGCGAATATTTTGTATCATAGTACATTTTTACAAATGGCCTCAAATAGCACACCTTATTTTAAGGGAGAGGGTAAAAAAGGTAAATTTAGCCCTTGAAATTAGGAATTACAACCTTCCATTCGCCCTAAGTGAATCCTATGGGCCAAATACCATATTTATAAAAGAGGTATGGTAAATTAATAAAAATATAAATAAATGAGAGGTATGGTAAAATAAATAAAACCATTTTTTATATTTACTCCATAAGTCACCTTATATACATGCAAGGGTGTAAACAAATAAAAATATAAATAAAGTGGAGGTATGATAAATAAATAAAACCTCTTTTATTTATTATTATGATAAATGATTTGTTATGTGATTTTGCCCAAATTATTCTCACAAACAAAACCTCTTTTTATTTTTAGTCCATAATCCTCTTTCTATTTATGAAGGCTCAAAAAACTCAAAAAAGAGATTTTATTTAAGTGAATCCTATGGGCCAAATACCATATTTGTAAAAGAGGTGTGGTAAATTAATAAAAATATAAATAAACAAGAGGTATGGTAAACAAATAAAACATTTTTTTTTATATTTACTCCATAAGTCACCTTATTTTACGAACACTCAAAAAATGCGTATATTTTCGGGAAACTATGGGGCAAATACCATGGGCTAGATTATTATTAATACCATGCAAAAAACATATTAACCCTTTTATTAGTATTAATAAAAATAAAAATGGCAACATTGTATTGACCCATGGTATTCATGTGGAATGTAGCCTATTTAAATGGGGGAATTAAACCAGCATAGATCCATCTTTACTCTATATCTACTAAGCCCCGAGAGGTATCAAATATCGTGATATGCAAACTAGCATAGAGTGAAAAATATTTGATCCCTCTCTAGGCTTGGTGGATAAAAATGGATGTTGTAATTTAATTTATGTTAAACATTTTAACTTGGTTAAAATAAAAAAAAAAAAAAATAAAAATCATTATTATTTTATTAATTCTATAAATTCTAATAGTAATTTTTAAGCTCCAGTTTATGATACCCATGGTATGACTCTGTATACCATGGTATCATGTGGCATATACTATTAAAGGGGAATTCTGTATCTTAGATCCATCTTATCTGGGTCTACCAGTGCAAATAGATTTCATCCCTCTAAGAGTGGTATAGTGGAGTTAGGATGGTTACAGGTTGTTTTTTTTGATAATGAAGATATTATAGACTTAGGGAAATATATTGTAAACATACTTAAGGGAATGTTAGCTACATTTGTCACTTCACAAATTTAGTAAAAAATACCAATATCTCCATTAATACTGGTTTTTAACTTTTTCTGATTTAACAAAAAAAATTCAAAACAATGAAACCTTATCACTCTTTCCGCATCACCCTCGCAGAAGATTTCTCACCATTTTTCAAACATCTCAATATGACAATATGATATCTTCATGAAAAAATTTAGGTACTGATGTTGGATTAATTGTTTGAAAAATAAGTTGGTTTGTACAACCTTTCATTTTCTGTGCTATTCTTAGTTTATCCTAATGATTTGTAGGGGTTGGAGCCACTGCACCATATTTTCCTAAAAGGTGGAGATTGTTCACCAAAAAGGAAACTAATCTACATGTTACGACGTTGTTAAAAAATGTGAGACCTATAAGGGTAGTGAATTATGCTAATAAGCAATTTAGATTGGGAGAGACGTAATTAAATCATATTATTTAATTGAAGATTTCCAATTAAAATAATCATAAATCTACGTTTATATATTCATATATTGATTCGAAGGATTCTCACAATGGTCACTTCTTTCAATTAGATCCCCTTCAAGCCCTTGGGATACCTAATACTTTCTTATATAATAGAGTTGGGGCTTGCTACTTGTTGGCATGTTGGGGTAAACAAACTTGGATTTTTATTTTATTTTATTTATTTTTATTTTTTTTTTATTTTTTATTTTTTTTTAAATATGTATCTTGCAGTTGAGTCTATGGAATAAGAAAGAAATCTGATAAACTTGAAAAAGTGGTAGCTTTGAACAAAAGTTGTAGAGAAAAAGATTAATCTCTCCTACCTTGACAGAACTCCGTTGTCAATATCAACACCTGACAAGAACTTGGTTTTGTGGAATATTACCAAAACTAATAGAAGGATATGAAAGAGTGTTATTGTAAGAACCTTGACAAACACGGCCCACTGGAACTTGGAACATTGTTTTGTAGGAAGAGAAAATTATGTTTCTTTTTCCAAACATGGTATGTTAGTATATTTACAATTTAATGAATATGTTTTCTTATTATCATATTATGGTTTTCATACTTTAACAAAACATTTGCCAAGACTTCACAATGTTTTATTTATTCAGTAAAAGATTTTGCCAAGATTCTTACAAGATTCTCCATCACTGTACAAGATAATATAATTTGGTGAGAGATTCGCCAAAAAAATTATGTATACATATTATATTATTGATAAAATCGCCTCCCATTTTTCCTATGTATCATGGGGATTAGCCCATTTATTATACATATAAATTTAGGGTGGTTCTTAAAATTTTCTCTGCAAATATTGCTTCTTTAAAGTTGTGTATTACCTCTACACACCAAATGATTTACAACACATTTATAGCTGAGTTGTAAATATGATGAAAAACAAATGAATAATGACATCTTGAACAAGTCACTTATTTAAATATGAAATTTCCATAAAACAGTGAACTATAAAAGTACCTAACCTCACACCACATATGAAACCTCATTTACTACAAGTTAACTTAGAAGACAAATACAATGCATGTACTTCTTGCTTCTTTCTTCTTTAAAGTTTTGAATGTTAAAAAAAAAAAAAAAAAACAAAACAAAAACAAAAACAAACAAACAAACAAACAAACAAATAAGAGCTAACAAATATTGTTGCTTTAAAGCTTTGTATTACCTCTACACACCAAATGATTTACAACACATTTATAATTGAGTTGTAAATATGATGAAAAACAAATGAATAATGAAATCTTAAACAAGTCACTTATTTAAATATGAAAATTCCATAAAACAATGATCTGTAAAAGTACCTAACCCACACCACATATGAAACCTCATTTATTGCAAGTTAACTTAGAAGACAAACAGAGTGCATGCACTTCTTGTTCTTTAAAGCTTTTCATGTTAAAAATTATATAAATTGTGCTTGCATCATTGTCAACCAAATCATGTATAATTGTGACATGCCAACTCTCCAAATCTAGAAGGTAAGGAAATTCCACCCCATCCCCCCCCCCATCATTTGGAGTTGATGAAACATGATGCAAGCACAGTCGATGATGCTTCTTGCTGATATGGTTAACAACACTAGAAGGTAAGGAGATTCCTAAGGAACCTTTAAACAAAGAGAATAGTTCTTGTTGTGTAGGGTAATGGAAAAGAGTGCCATATCTATTAGATGGTTAGACAAGGGGTAAAAGAATTTATGTAGAGCAGATTGGCTGAATAATGAGAAATGAATTGCACTAAATAATGAGCTTAAAGACGTATTACAACAGTAACTTTCCTTTGCACTTGTGGCATCAAAGCATGGATTGGAGGTGCAATCCGTTGCCGATTCCAACAATTGGGTAGTGAAACACTTAGTAACTGCCTTTGCACTGGACATCAAAGTCTGGATTGGAGGTGCAATCCATTGTTGATTCTAACAGTTGGGTAGTGAAACACTCAGTAATTGGTTTGGAATACTTCTTTTGATTTTAAATGGTATTCATATTCATCTTTGTATGGAACGCTTGATGCTTGTAATTTGTTGTGTGATCCATGAATTAAATTGATAATGAATAAATTATGTTTATAAAATAGTTATCTAGATAAGATTGATGACATTCTCCTAAGTCATGCTTGTGATTAAATCTGATTGTAAACAAAGTAGATGGCCCCAATGGCCAAGGAAGGCTCTGGGTATGCGAGAACTCAATTGTAGGATTAAAAAATGACATAACTTACTTGATAATACGAGTTGGTGCCTTTTCAAAGCAATGTTTTTAGAGGATTACTTAAACCTGATAAATGATGTTGTTTCTCAATAACATAAAAGAAACCAGATAAATGATTTTGTTCCTCAATAACATAAAAGACATGACTGTTAGTTCGCTTATTGATTGACACAACCTGTGTTAATGCCTAGGAGATAAACAATACTTTAAGAAAACCAAATAGATAATAATGGATGAGGGGTTGACTCTATAGATCCTTGGCACTGCCTTTCTAAACAAGGAAGGTCATTTATTTATTTATTTTGAGATATTACATGTTGGATGTTATTTTTTTAGTTAGCTTAGCCACATATGTCATACAGACACGAAGGTTCATCCACCCTCCAATGCAAGACCAGTTCACTTCTCTCAATGCACTAGTATAATTTTTTAATATAGGAAAAAAAAAAAAATTTACATTAAAAAACAACCTACATCTTTGGCTTGTGACATTTGACCAACATATAAAATAACCCCCATTATCTTGGTATGCACTTGAGCAAAGACTTCACCCATTGACCAAACTATAAGCTACTTGCTAACTCCACCCAACTCTCACTTGCTTAGAAGTTTCACAAATAACTCTATAAGCATGAATCTACAACTTGTAAACTAAGGCATCAAATACCATCAACAAGCTCACTGATCCACTTGCTACTGCCACTACCTTGCTACAAACATGATCTGTAGGAGGATGCCTTGCATGAGGTTACATAGAAAGGGGTTTAATGCTCCCTGACAAACTACAATATTCCCCCAGGAAGAAGGGGGGTAGAGACAGCTTGCCACCCATGAGTTAATTTCAAGGAAAAAAATTCAAGAAGTGAAAAGGCTACAAAGAGCCCACACCAAAGGGCATAAACATTACTAATTAAAATATAAATAATTTGAAATGAACAAGCATTATGAAAGGGATGTATTTTTTATAAAAAGATACCCATAAATATATGTATTATGGACATCTATATGCCTATCATATGAGGCATGTAAAATTAGTAATCAAACGTAGCTCAAAACATCTTTTACTCTGGAAAGTGAACATGTATATAAGTCGAACGTAACTTTTATAAAGAGATACCAATAACTATATGTATTAAGGACATCTAGATGCCTATCATATGAGGCATGTAAAATTAATAATCAAACTTAGCTCAAAAATCATTTGCTCTGCAAAGAGAACATGTAGGTAGCTTAGATGTAACTTTTATAAAGATATACCAATAATGATATGTATTAAAGATATCTCGATGCCTATCATACCAGGCATGTAAAATTAATAATCAAACTTAGCTCAAACTTATTTTTCTTTGCAAAGAGAACATTTAAATAACTCATGCTATAAAGAGGCTCTAGGTCAATGTACCCCCAAATAAGAGAGATACATCTACAACACTGTCTCCAATTATAGGAAACATGAAACAACAAGAAAAGAGTTTATGGAAATGAAAATAGCTAGGGTATAGTATCGAGGAGACGTGAGGTAAACATCTTAATAAACTATACTAAAGGAACAAACCCTAAAAACAAAGGAACAAAGGAACAAACCATAAACCCTACAAGCAAGCAAAGAAATCGTAACAAAGGGCAGAAATTCACAGGAATTCACAACAAATTTAAACAAAGGGCAAAAATTCACAGCAAATTTAAGTGTTGCTTGATTAATGTATGGGAAAACCTTCAAATTACCAAATTCCCAAATTCCACACAGCGGAAAATCTTCAAATTCCCAAATTCAAGAACAACAACAGTGCAACCAGAGCTAAATTCACAAATTCCAGACAACAAAGTGTTGAAGAACACAATAGTTAAATTCCCAAATTCTAAATAGAAACAATGCAACGAGAGCTAAATTCACAAATTCTAGACAACAAATTTAAGTGTTGAAGAACACAGTGGTTGGTAGGATTTAAAATCCTACCGGGAGAGCCATAGAAGCCACCAGCATGACCAAATGTCCTCCAGAACTCACCACACCTCTTTTGCAATAACCACCTGCAACACAAACTTGCAAACACAGGGAAAAATTAGAATTTGGGAAAAAACCTATTTTTTTTCAAAAAAAACCCATGATTTTGCAAAGTCACCTTCATTGACCTCGAAACCTACATGTCGACCACTGAACTACATAAAATATCCAACTGGCTCCTTCCTAAACAACAAGCTGCGAGGATGAAACACCATGTGAGGTATTTATAAACCCCCAACAATGTAAAACAAACAACAACAACGACCACCATAAAACCTCCTTGAAACATGTCAAGCAACCACACGACCAAAGAACCCCTGCAAACAACCTCACCCGATGAACGAAGCCAAAATGGTGGACAAAGCCAACCAGTATCGAAGTCGAGAGGATCCATTTCCGGCGGAGCAGATTGCCCACACACCGGAACCAAGCGAAATAACACAGAGTTGTGAAGACATGACGTAAAACACGACAGACGAAACCCTAAACCCCATTTAACTGCGAGTATTTAATGCACGCACCTACCACAACACGTGGCAAGACCCATTGGCCACCTGTTGTACGACATTTGTGGTGTCTCCACGTCGACCGGTGAGGTAGATGGGAGGGCACACAGGTAATGGCATCCCTCCCCTAGATATAAAGATAAATGGTAGTTAATATTAGAAATTCCATCTGTTAAGGAGATGACGAAAATATGCCAACATTTTCATTTATGACCATAAATTAAAGGTTTGGATTAAAAGAAAGATTACTTAATCTGCATATTGAGCTATTATAGAATATATATATATATATATAATATATATATATACTATATATATATATATTATATATATATATTATATATATATAATAATATTTATATTATTATATATATTATATATATATATATATATAGACTAACACAACTTATTATAAATATGGTTGTATACTCACTTTGTGCCATTTACTCATTTTTAAAGGCACAATCTAACTTATAAACATAATGACCTTTCACTGGAATCGTGATACAATTTCAAGCAAAATTGTAATATTTTGTTGTTTAAAATACATTTTTGAATGGTAGATGGATCTAGTGCCTTGAAAAACCCCTGAGACACTCAAATTCTATAGATTTAACATCTTAAACTCAAGTTTTTAAAAATCTATACCGGATTTTGGTTAAAATTAATCAGAAAAAATGTGTTGATGTAAGGGGATGCCTATCAATGTAATTACACATTTCCTACACAATGCAAGTGAAAATATTAGAATTTTTTATTTTCAATTATTTTATTTTTTTCACCATAAAGTTATGTTGCTTAGTATTGACATTGAAATATTTTATTTATAACTCGCTTTATAATATTTTTTTGCTATACACACACACCACATGTCAATTGAACATGGAATGAATTACACATCTCCTTTATACTAGACTGTTATATCAATACTATCACAACCATATCAGTTAAATAGTTGGTAAAGACCAATATGATCAATCCATAATAAACAATAAAACACTTATCTCATGATATGTCTCACTTTGCTAAAATTTAAAAATCATATAAATAATAAATATGGTTGATATACTCGACTTTGTGCCATTTACTCATTTTTAACGGCATAATCTAACTTATAAACATAATGACCTTTCACTGGAATCGTGATACAATTTCAAGCAAAATTGTAATATTTTGTTGTTTAAAATACATTTTTGAATGGTAGATGGATCTAGTGCCTTGAAAAACCCCTGAGACACTCAAATTCTATAGATTTAACATCTTAAACTCAAGTTTTTAAAAATCTATACCGGATTTTGGTTAAAATTAATCAGAAAAAATGTGTTGATGTAAGGGGATGCCTATCAATGTAATTACACATTTCCTACACAATGCAAGTGAAAATATTAGAATTTTTTATTTTCAATTATTTTATTTTTTTCACCATAAAGTTATGTTGCTTAGTATTGACATTGAAATATTTTATTTATAACTCGCTTTATAATATTTTTTTGCTATACACACACACCACATGTCAATTGAACATGGAATGAATTACACATCTCCTTTATACTAGACTGTTATATCAATACTATCACAACCATATCAGTTAAATAGTTGGTAAAGACCAATATGATCAATCCATAATAAACAATAAAACACTTATCTCATGATATGTCTCACTTTGCTAAAATTTAAAAATCATATAAATAATAAATATGGTTGATATACTCGACTTTGTGCCATTTACTCATTTTTAACGGCATAATCTAACTTATAAACATAATGACCTTTCACTGGAATCGTGATACAATTTCAAGCAAAATTGTAATATTTTGTTGTTTAAAATACATTTTTGAATCGTAGATGGATCTAGTGCCTTGAAAAACCCTCGAGACACTCGAATTCTACAGATTTAACATCTTAAACTCAAGTTTTTAAAAATCTATACCGGATTTTGGTTAAAATTAACCAGAAAAAATGTGTTGATGTAAGGGGATGCTTATCAATGTAATTACACATTTCCTACACAATGCAAGTGAAAATATTAGAATCTTTTAATTTCAATTATTTTATTTTTTTCACCATAAAGTTATGTTGCTTAGTATTGACATTGAAATATTTTATTTATAACTCGCTTTATAATATTTTTTGCTATACACACACACCACATGTCAATTGAACATGGAATGAATTACACATCTCCTTTATACTAGACTGTAATATCAATACTATCACAACCATATCAGTTAAATAGTTGGTAAAGACCAATATGATCAATCCATAATAAACAATAAAACACTTATTTCATGATATGTCTCACTTTGCTAAAATTTAAAAATCATATAAACCAACTAAATTATAACTTTATTGCCCGAGGGGCACTGTACAACCCATATTTTTTGCTATACACACATCATTGTCAATTGAATATGGAATGAATTGCACATCTCCTTTATACTATACTGTAATATCAACCACATGTCAACTGAACACATAACAAATTACACATCACCACATGTCAACTGAACACATAACGAATTACACATCTCCTTTACACTATACTGTAATATCAATACTATCACAACCATATAAATTAAATGGTTGGTAAAGGCATATCAATACTATCACAACCATATAAATTAAATGGTTGGTCCATGCATTGTACAACAAAGTATAGCAATTGTGTTGTTAAACATTATGTAATGTTATGTCTACTTTGTCAAATTATTTAAAATAAAATTAAAATTAAAAAATATTAATTAATACTTGATATAGTTAGATATCTACTGGACAATGGATACATCACATGAATTAATATAAACAAATAAATATAAATAAATATATACTCATGGAAATACATATATTTACCTAGAGTTACTGCATACCATAATTTATATGGTTGGTAAAGGCATATCAACACTATCACAACCATATAAATTAAATGGTTCGTAAAGGTTACAACCACATGCCAACTAAACACATAACGAATTACACATCTGCTTTACACTAGATTGTAATATCAATACTATTACAATCATATAAATTAAATGGTTGGTAAAGGCATATCAATACTATCACAACCATATAAATTAAATGGTTGGTAGAGACATTGTACAACAAAGTATAAGAAGTGTGTTGTTAAACATTATGTAATGTTAAGTCTACTTTGTCAAATTATTTAAAATAAAAATAAAAATAAAAAATATTAATTAATACTTGTTATAGTTAGATATCTACTGGAGAGATGGATACATCACATGAATTAATATTTATCTAGAGTTACTCCGACCATAATTTATATGGTTGGTAAAGACATATCAACCATATAAATTAAATGGTTGGTAAAGGCACTGTACAACCACATGCCAACTAAACACATGACTAATTACACATCTCCTTTACACTAGACTCTAATATCAATATTATCACAACCATATAAATTAAATGGTTGGTAAAGGCATATCAATACTATCACAACCATATAAATTAAATGGTTGGTAAAGGCATTGTACAATGTACTCCAGAGATGGATATATCACATGAATTAATATAAACATATAAATATATATTCATGAAAATACATATATTTACCTAGAGTTACCTACCATAATTTAAGCAAGTCTTTCCAATTAAATATGTAGGATTTGTATGTAATTAAGAATACTTACTAGGAGTTAGATTATATACATCAATATTAGGTTTAAAATCTCATATGACAATTCTTTATTATCACATGGATTAATATAAACAAATAAATATATACTTTTATAAATAAATATGTTTACTTAGAGTTATTGCGTGCCATTATTTAAGCAAGTCTTTCCACCACTTACCAGATATTAAATTATATATCACATAGATTAATATAGACAAATAAATACATATTCATGTAAATAATATATTTACCTAAAGTTCTGCCTACCATAATTTAAGTAAGTCTTTCCACTAAAAATAAGTAGGATTAATGTAATTAATCATACTTACCAAGCTAAATCCATTTTAACTTGGGATCTACCAAGCTACAAGAGGGATCAAATCTCTTCTCACTCTCAAAGAGACTTGCATCTCAAGAGATTTAACCCCTCTTGGTGCTTGTAGGTCCAGAGTTAAGATGGATCTAGGCTACTTTAATTCCCTTTTTAAAGAGGCTACATTCCACATGAATACCATGGATTCTCAATAGCATGGGTCATTTTTATTTTATTTTTATAAGGCTATTTTTATTTTGTTATTTTTACTTTTATTTTTATTTTATTTTGACTGAGTTAAAATATTTGCATTACATTAATCTTTTTACTTAATTTTTACTTTTATTTACAAAACATTACATTATAGCATTTCTGCCATATTTAATTCAAAAACATTTTTTGAGATAATTAAGAATTACTATCTAAACAACTAAAAATTACCACATTATTTATAATTTTTTAATATAAATATAAATATAATAATAATAATAAAATAATCTTTTAATAAAATAAAATATAATATAATAAATAAAATATAACTATAATAATTGATACACATTATAGATAATTTCTCTTGTATAACCATATAACATATAATAACCAAACAGGTTTTCATTCGGAGTAACGAGACTTATTGGAATTGCAATGAAGGAATGAGTTGTTATATGCGTGTTTTGGGGATTCGGTGACGGATCCGCGGAAAATGGTTAATCTTGATTTTTAGCAGTTAAAATGGTTTTTTACTGCATTATTTAGATTCAGCGCCCTGAAAAAACCCCTGGGAGCCATTGATCGTGCAGAAACTAGCTATCAAACTTGGGATTCCAATGAATTGCTGCCGGATTTTGACCAGAAAAATCTGCCAGAAAAGCTTTCAAAAAGTCGCGTTATAGACTACTGCCAAAGGAATGACCATGATCCAATAGCGATACTTGGGCGTAAGCATCACATAATCCGAATCTTCTCGTTCTTTTTAATTAGATTGGCTCGATTGAATATTGATTGATATTATTATATTCGACTGCATAATTTCAAAAATCGTAATTACGTCAATATGCCTATATATTTTATGGTAGGGTTTCAAAAATTTATTTTAGAGTATATTTTAGGCTTTCAAATTTATTTTAGAGTAATGTTTCAAAAAATTTAGTGTTCACGGTTTAATTTTTATTTCAAAAATTTATGTAAGTGTATATTTTAGGGTTTAAATTTATTTTAGAGTAATGTTTCAACAAAAATTCAGTGTTTAATGTTTATTTCTATTAAATATTTATAGTATTTTTTATAATTATAACTTATTTTTATATTTTTAGGCTTTCAAATTTATTTCAGAGTAATGTTTAAAATTTTTAGTGTTTATGTTTAATTTTTATTCAAATTTTTTTTGTGTATATTTTAGGGTTTATTTTTTAGAGTAATGTTTCAACAAATTTCATTTTTAATGTTTATTCTTATATTTTAATAATTATTAATTTTTATTTTTTTTAATTTTGGACGTTAAGAGATTATTTTTGATTTGTTAAATTTTTTCTAGTTTTTTATTTGAAAAAAATTCTGTTTGAGAGATTTAATTCTTTTAGTGCTAGATAGATATAAGGGTTTATGTTATTAGATTTGCTATTAATATAAAATTATAATTATTATATTATTACTTTAAAACCAACCTAGATCCATATGTATATCTAATAGCTCTTAAGCTAGATATATTAAGCATTTGCAACTTAGCAAGAGCCATGCTCCACTTGGGTGGGGAACCTACTCCTTGAGCGTTATCACAATGGGCCAAAAATGTCTGCCTTTATGATTTGGAACCGAGTTGAAGGGATAACATACCATTGTAACAACCACTTATGTAGATTTTTAATATATAAATGTGCTTTGTTATAATACCATAGGCCAATATCATGACTTATTAATAATTAATCAATTTAATTAGAAGTGAAAAGAGGAAAATAACTACATTGGAGATATATCTCAACCTTCGATTTGTATAAACTGCTATGAATATTCTAGACTATTCCATGGAGCTTAAATCCATACCATACAACTAATAGTTATTGATAATTCCAAAACAAATTCTAGAAGCTCCATTCCAAAACATACACACTTATCCTCATACTTATTTTTAGATGTCATGAATGAATTACATACCTCCCTCATATTCAAAAGTAAAAGACAATTATAAACTAGTGCAACTATATAAATTAAATAGTTGGTAAAAAAAAAAAGCATAAATTTGTAATATTTACCTCCTAATACATCTCACATTACCAAAAATAATTCATAAACATTAAATAAATTACAACCAACTTTAAATTATTGTTATTACTTTAGATTACATGTGTTAAATATCTATAGAACACACCAACAAAACATATAATTCAAGCTTATGTGATCCATATTGTATTCAATAAAAATCACATCCAAAATGTTGGGTAAACGAACCACCCATTGTGGTTCATCATCAAGACTAAGATGAAATGTTTATGTGATCCATATTCTATTAAGTAATTTTTTTTTTTTTTTTTGATAAAAATCGCATTCAAAATGTGTGGTTCCCATCAAGACTAACCCTGAAAATAAATAAATAAAAACATAGTAAAACAACAATAAACATAAAAATCTAATAAATAAAACCGAATTTAACACTTGTAAATATGATATTTATTTTAATTAAATTGAAAAACAAAAATAACATAAATCTCTATCCTCATTACTAATATTAAACTTAAAATATTTTATTTGTAAATCCCAAAATCATATAATATTTTTTAATTTCTTAATATAAATATTATTCTATTAATATATTATTTTTAAATATAATGTTACAATAATTTTTTTGGTATTTTATAATTAAACACATATTTTACTTTTTTTTTTTTTTTTAAGCTTGGTAGGACTCTCTCATTTTCGATTTTTCGGGTTCAATTCACCCCGCAACTGGGGAGGGTAGTACAAGATTCGAACAACCCCGCAATGGGGAGGGCAGTACAAGATTTGAACCCAAGATCTCAGGTTCAATGAGGGCAGTACAAGATTCGAACCCAAGATCTCAGGTTCAATTCACCCGGCAACCAAGGAGGATAGTACAAGATTCGAACCCAAGATCTCGGGTTCAATTCACTCGACAACCAAGGAGGATAGTACAAGATTCGAACCCAAGATCGCTGGTTCGGTGAAACTTCATTCCACGACCATCGCCACTTGAGCTACCCAAAGTGAACTAAACAGATATTTTAATTAATTAAATTTAACATTATTACACCATCTCCTCTTTCAACCACATTTCCTTATGGAGTTGTCTATAATGCGACTTTTTGGAGCGGAAGAAATGAGGTTAAATCTTGATTTTTAGCAGTTAAAATGGTTTTTTAACTGCATATTTGGATTCAGCGCCGTGGAAAACCCCTGGGAGCCATTGATTGTGCAGAAATTAGCTATCAAACTTGGGATTCCAATGAATTGCTGCCGGATTTTAACCGGAAATATCCGCCGGAAAAGCTTTCAAAAAGTCGCATTATAGACTACTCCTTTCCTTATTATTATTATAATAAATAAATAAATTAATTAACGTAATAATAAATAAATTAATTAATTAACGTTTAATGGCTATGAATAATACTTAAAACACAAAATACACAATTGCCATTCAATTAATTGGTACCTAAAAATTTGGTACGATTGGCAATGAAGTGTGAACGTCCATATGTGGTACCTGTCAAGTCTCCAACGATGATGGATCAATGCAGATAGGACTCCATATGCTCTATATGTGAGAGCTGTTTTCGGAAAGATACGGCTATATGATCCTTTCGGTGTGGGTCGGTTCTCATATCTCAAATGAAACAGCTCGGCTTCTTGTCTCTATCGATTCACACTTCATTTTGGGTGCTGCCTACCGATTTGGACGGTAACCTGAAAACTTTTCAGGTTCCTAAATGCGGTACGTTCATAGTTTTTACGGCTTATCAAATAAATTTCAATGAATCATCACAGCACTCTAGCTTCCATTGATTCGAGGGCGTTTAATTGTTCTTCAACTGCACAAACCCATTTAAAATGTGCATCTAAAGTCAGGCCTGGTAGGAGGTTATATATGTTCTCTGTATGATCTCTCTCTCTCAAATAAAATTCAATGAATCATCACAGCACTCTATGTTCCACTGATTCGAGGGCATTTTTATTGTTCTCCAACTGCACAAACCCATCTAAAGTCAGGCCTGATAGGAGGTTGTATATATTCGGTTTCAATATTTAATATTTTGTTCACTGTATGAACACTCTCTCTCTATATATATACATCCTTTGAGGTGCATAACAAACCCTGGGTTTACAATGAGATAGATCTCTGTTTGTATTCATATTTAGTCCATTCTTGTTACATAAACAGGTCCCCACAGACATGAAGAAAGTTTATTTATCATTTCTCCTACACCAAGGCATAAATAATCTCGATTCTCTATACAACGATGTATATTAGGAGCACCAATGATTCAGGTGGATATTGGTGGCCACCTGCTTATTCTACTTGGACCTCCAGTTGGTTTGATCAGTTTCCTAGATTATAGCACAATTTACTGTTTTTAACAGTTTTTTGGGTTCTGAATTTCTGGCGCTGTTTTGACCCTCTAAACGATGTTCTTTTGAGGTCCACAATAAACTTATAACATGGGCCTGCTGTAAATATTGTAGTGCTCAGAGAGACCTTTTTAACAAGGTATCGTACGTGCCAGATGAAGATCATATGACCAAGTTATGATCCTGAGAAGTTTGCTATCCAATTAACTCCAACGGGGCCTACAAACTCTTGGCATTCCATCCCCTAGGGTTAGGGTTTTGGGTATTAGGGTTTCGCTTTGTTGTTCAATAATAAAAAGACCTTTGAGCCTCATTGTAACACAATTCAGAAGACATGTAGCTGCCACATCTCTTCTTAGAGATAAACTACTATCGCCTGAGCTAGTTTATTTCCATTCTGCATGGAACAGTTTTTTAGTACTTTGTTATAATAAATTGAAGTTCTGTTTTCGTTGTATCTCTGTGTTTCTGTTCATATTTGTATTTCATTTTGTTCCTTCATAAATCTAGATCAACCAACAGGTTTGGAAGCCTAGGAAATTCACTTAATTATTTTTGTCCAATGGACACATGTTGGCTCAAATCTATATTGAATTTCTAGTCTTTTTTCTTACAACCAAAATTTCCAAAGCAGGATCTAATAACAAATACAAAATATTATCTCGCTAAGTAAATTATGATAATTTATTATAATTATGAAGTCCATTAGAGGAGCTCTATAGGCTTTTCCATCAAAGGTGAGTCATACTTTACACAATTGCATAAAAGAAGCATCAAAGACCTAGAAACAAATCAATGTAAGGGTGCTGAAATAAACTTATTGTCCTGTCAAACTCGATCCTTTGTCTGACAATGTCGAACTTGAAATTTAATTTTTGTGTGGTGGATATCATACTCCCATTAGACTTGAACTAGCATATATCTTTTTATTTATTTTATTTTGCTGAAGATTTCATTAATCAAATAAAATTGCTCAAATGAACCACATTTCATCTGCTCAACAGAGCCTACAATAAAAGGCAAGCCAAGGCTTCTATATTCTTTAAGATTAGAGAAAATTCTTTAAGCTCCTGAATCTATCATCCAGTCATAATCCAAAAAGTAGTCGCACAGTAGCCTTGAACCATAATGTCAAAGATGGCGATTGCACATGACCAAAAGTCTGCCAAAAACAAAACACAAAAAAAATCGGCAAAGGTCAAGTGTTGTATCTTATCCATAACCAAATCCCCAAATGGTACCATGTCCTAAAATTAAAATTACGTTTCTACCTTTTCCAATGCCTTTTTGAGCTTCTGGTATGGGAGCTCAAACATGGGGAGGGTTCTAAAATGGAGGATCTAATTTTCCATACTTACTTGAGATGGCCATTGCATCTGAATCCTAATTTGACTAACACACCATCAATGAAGAGGAAGGGGACTTTTGCTTCATATTAATATGAATCAAGATTGATATTGACATTACAATATTCTAACATTGCCAATTATGAAAACATTGACCTAAAACCCTTGCTCAAAGTTGGGGCGAATGAATTAACATTCTCGATAAGTTGCAATAACTCCAGCAGTAAATAGTTAATGGAGCTTCCGCACCTAGCCAGACGAGAGCCACCATGTCATCCACTTCTAAACCCCATGAAAGAGGGGACAAAGGACTTGCCTTGGAATTAGATTTGATATTAGACTCAAAGGATACAAAACTCTAATCAATCCTTGTCTTGTCTTGCAAGAGGATGGATTGATTTATCACCCCAATTTTAGTGGAAATATGCCTAGATAGAGTCTCACTAACAACAACACAAATGTTTGTGTAAAACTTTGAAGCATCCAAGCTTGCCACAACCAATCTACCTTCCATTTATGAGGGAACCAAGGATATTGACTTCTCCAACTTCATCTCTGTTGCATTAGCTGAAGAAAACCTTGAGGATCGAACAATGGACAATCCTAATCTTCCTTTCACATCATATGAATCGAACAAACAAATACTCATTATGCCTCCCTCACCAACCAATTGAACCACCTCCAATCCTAACCAACTAGTGTTGCCACATTGCCCAAAGGGGATTGGATTACCTCTCTAATCAAGGCAAGAACTATTGGAATTTGGAATACTTCTCTAATCAAGGCAAGACCTATTGCCTTATCTGACTTTACTCTTGTCTTGCCTTTGGATTCATCTCCTATTTCTATTTATTAGCAACTTTCCCCTCCAAAGTGGCTTTATCCTTAGTGTTCTTAGATGTTGAATGAGGAACCTCGAGATTCCCCACTTCTTTGGAAGAAGGACATGATAGAAGGACAACCTGATCACCTACCTCTCTCCCTCCATCTCTTGCATGCTTGGAACTCTTCCTCAAAGTTAATTCTTTTTTGGGACAAACCCTAAAGTTTAAACAAATGACCATGTGAGAAGTAGAATTGACAATGAAATGGAAAGTTTTCATAGTCTACTTGTTGAAGCCATTGATTCTTTTCCAATTTGAGTACTATTTCATTAAGCAACCCTTTGTCATTATGTAATGGAACAAGTAGATTTTTGCCCTCGTTTTCCTAGGGTTTCAATGATTTTTTTTTTCTTTTTTTCTTGTACAAAAGTCAATTTAATACAGTTGATAAACTTCAATAGATTGTGCTGGTTTTCAATAATATAATAAACCCACTAAATAATCCACAGTTCCGTCAACCCAATTAATCCAAATGCAATAGATACACATCCAAATAGACCTACTAAGCTCAATAGAGATCTAAGTTTATCTATAGACTAATAAACCCTATATGAATTCTATCTACTCAAATACCAAGTTTGCCTCGTGTATGAACTCGTTATCTATCTTAGTCCTCCTCAACAATACCACACACTCCCTGAGAAAGCCTTCCTTACTCTGCTATAGGATCCACACTTCAGCTCTGTAGCACTGGTCCCAGAAACCTATTGTTTATCACAACAAGTGGTCCGATCTACTACAAGACTCCAGGAAAACAATCACAGAGGGATTCACTTCAACTCAGTGGGCTCGAATGACTAGCCAAGTCATTACAGGAGTCTCGAATTATTGCAACAACTCTTCAACAATTTCGGTCCGTCACATGGACCTTGAATTTGTTCCTCACTTGATTGCAGTATACTCAGTCTCCTTCAGGAATAATCACAGAGCAAATTCGTATGCCTCTGTATGAGTCTGTCCCAGAATTTTGTTTGAGCTCCAGATCAACTCACATGGCCTAGAAGTGTACTTGGATTGTCTTGCAATAGATGGACTTGTCTTAGAAAGAATTTGCCTGTCTTGATGAACCTCCTCAGACCAAAAACTTCCTTCAACAATCATGTGTCAGAACAAGTAGAAAATAGAAAAATAAAGAGAAAATAAGTTTATCAACTAGGGTGGAATCTTTCACCACTGAAATTGATAAGAGAAAAGGGTAATGTTAAACATCCTTTTACTTAAATTTTTAACATTACCATGAAATGACTTAGGATGTTTGAGGGTGGTTTTGACCTCATTGGATTTCATATGGAGAAAGTAGAATTTTAGATCTCACTCAAAATCTAGTAGAGTTATCAGTTTTTCAGGATTTTAGGATTAGGGGGATTGCAATGTTTCCATTGGATTGTGTCATATACTAGGGTATGGAACTCGTATTTAATCAATAGCACCAACCCCTCTGTGTACCATGATGTTAGTGACATTAGTTGTCAAACTCCTCTTGTGAAAATTCCTTGATTGCAATAATTGGAAACTATTCTCCTAATTGATGTAGTTTATTTGTCTTCAATTAATTAAATTAATGGCAAATAACGAATAGCTCACTATTGCAATCTTCACAATAAAATAAAATACGTTGCAGAAATAAATCTGGAACTGAGAAAATAGATGCACTTAGTTAACACAATTATTTTGGACTAATGTCCCCGAGAAAACCCTGAAGGGAAAACCGGTGCAACAGATGAGGGTTTATATTATTATGCAGTAGTAAAATATGATTACAGTAATTTGGATGCCTTGCTAGCAATCCTCCGACAAATAATCTGGCCAAATAATTTGGAGAAAAATTCTCCCTTCTAAAAAGTAGCTCGCACTGCCTCTTGGCTGCTCACTTTGCTGGCATGCGCAAGTGTGGAAGACCTTTGAAACTGCCTCCAACTAGGTCGTCTAGCCTCCCTTGGTCTCTGAAAAATATCAGCTCTGCCTTCCCTGCTTAGATCCATCCTCCAACAACTGAAACAAACTTTTCCTGGCACTCGCACTGGGGTTTCTGGCTCACTTGCACTGCCTGGACGAATTCTCTCCAAAAAAACTCAACCTCCCTTTTTTTGCCTCTCCAGCACTGGAAAAACACTAGGAAATTTCTTTAGAATTTCTTTATGTTCCCTCTCTCCTGCTCTCCTTCTAACTCAAACTTTCTTCCTTGTCGAAAGGTCTCTAGGTGTTTTGTCCTAAAACCTTTACTGAGTTTTGGTGATCTTGTGTTCCTTAGTCTCTTAGACACAAATCAAGACTAGAACACTTGTTCGATGCTACAAAAACTAACACTCTTTCTTAGCGAGGAAGTTGTTCTTTCTCTCCACTACTATACCCTCCTGGACTTGGACAATCTCGTGCTGTTGATGTCTGATTGACTTCCTCCACTTCTCCACGCTAACCAATCCTATCACTGGAAATCACTGTGAAGAGAATGTTGCCCATCAAGCTGCTGCACAAACTCTGATCTACTCATATTGCTGCTGCTACCGCTCTATTGCTGCTTTTACACTACTGTTGCAACTATTGCAATAATGAGTATGATCTCCCCAGATATTGAAGTACTAGCTTCCATAGGGATGCTCCCTCTGAAACTAGACTCTCTCTGAGTCTCGATCTCCCTTTGGGAAATCTCTCAACTCCCTACTGGAAAATCACACTGTCCTATTACACTGAAAATTGGACTGCGTAGCTTTGTGCTGGGAATCTGCTGGCTGGAATTGCAATTGCAATTCGCACTGCCTGTGTCGCTGCAACTAGTTCTGCAATTGTCTCTCGATCAACTAACTGCAACTAGCTTTGCTCTTGTCTATCTGACTGCATCCTGCTGACACTGTGTTACTGCAACTAGCTCTGCAACTTTCTAATGAGCATCTGATTTCAACTAGTTATGCTAACATTGAATCTTGCTACTAAATACCATGGGCCCCTGTAGCAACGATAATGTTCATGCTGCAACAACTGGAACTAATCAACCTGATCTCCTTGCAGCATCTGGATCCTTCCCAGCTTGAGACCCTCATGTATCAAGCTCCTCCTCCACTTGGAGATATGTTTGCTATTAGTGCAAACTCCTCTAATCTGGTAGTTAGTTCACAATATCTGTTGAAGCTACTGCTTGCTCATGCTTCTCCTTCTTGTCCTTCTTCCTTTGAGGACAATGGGTGACATAGTGGTCATACTCACCACACCCAAAACACTTGATATTCGACAGATCTTTCTTCTTCCTCTCGCCTACTCCTGAGCCTTGTCCAAAACTGGGACCTTTCTTCGCTTTTCCCTTACTTGCAAGGGCCACATTTTCCTCGTCCTCCTCCTCCTTTGGTCCCTTGTTGTTGTTGTTGCTAGACTCATTCGCAAGGTTGAGTCTCATCTCTTCATGAGTGAAATCACTCCACAGACAATCCCATCTAGGTAGCGTATCTCACCCAGAAATAACTTGGATGAAAGTATGCCACTCCTTGGTGAAACCATTGAGATTTTTTCTGACTAGCTTGCTATCTGATGGTTCTTCTCCAATGGCTGCAAGTTCATCTCTGACATTTTGAATCTTGGTGAGGTAGGGTATAACGCCTTCTCCCTCCTGCATTCTAGTGGTCCTCAACTTCTCCTTGAGAATCATCTCCCGATTCTCTGATGGATTCTCATATAGCTTGACTACAACATCTCACATTTCCTTTGCTGTTTAGCAACATGTGAAACGATATGATCCTGAACCCCGTTTAGGATCATCCTCTTAGCCTTGGCCATTTCTTTCTTGTACATTCCTTGTTGTTGAGCATCTGTAGTTATGGCAACATTGTTTTCTGCATACTCCTTTAAACCATACTCATCTACCAAGAACGACATTCTAGCCTTCCATACACCAAAGTTAGAGGCTTCGTCAAGTCTGTCTTGGTCCCTGAGTCTTGCTGTGGCCATCTCTGTGAAATTCAAGTAATCTAGAGACCAATAAAATGGAACTCCCTTTATCTTTCTGGCAACTGAATCTGGCTTCTTCTGCTACTTGCACCCCTCCTCAAATGTGCAAATTTGATCATGCACTAGCAGATTTGTTCCCACACTCACTATAGAGATCCTACACCAGCCTCTAGAACCCTTCCCGAAATTCATATTGCCTGCAATCTCATTGGGCAACTCACACTGCGGATCCTAAAACTCGCACTAGCTAAGCTGGCTAGTCTATATGACCTTCTGCTGCTGGAAAATTTGATTTCCTTTCCTAGACTGGAAAACTTGAAATTCTCCCTCATGTGTGCTTTTCTCTTCCTTTCCCTGCGCAGATATGCAACTGTAACCCTGCTGCAAATATTCTGCACCTAAATTTGACAAATATGCTCTGCAAAATCGTTGATCTGCTCACCGAAACCTTGCTGCTACAGATTTGAGGCAATGCACACTTTTTCACCAATTTGGATATGGAAATCAAACTTTGCCTCTCTGCTATACGTACTGCCTGGTTGGTCTACGCAGAATTGGAGAAAGTACTTCAGATATGCTACTGAAATCGCACAATCTCAAAATTACATACATACATATATAGGTACATTGAAGATCTCAAAATGATATGAACTATGAAGAGTCATAGCACACACAGTGCTACAGATAAGATACATAACTAGGGTACTCTAATCGGGTGGGACTAAGGTGTACTCAAGCTTGAGCCACTCTAGGTACCATCATGCTTTTAAGCTCTAATACCAACCCAGTGATCTAGGTGTGTATCCAAGGTTGGAGCTCCATGACCAACACTAGCCTCCCTACTTCGAGATCTAGACATCGACACATAAGCCGACCATATGTCCTCCCAAGCATCTTGTTGCCACAAGATGCTTCATCTCTCCCTATCAACAAAATCTGTAACATCGATCAATCCAAACATGCTTTTGAAATATTCAAACTTCTTATTTGGAAGAGATTTCGTCATCATGTCAACTACCTATTCATCTGTCGGAATATATTGCAGCTTCATGACCCCATCTTGTACTAAACTTCTAATGTAATGGTACTTGTTATTGACATGCTTTGTCTTGGCATGAAACATGAGGTTTTCAGACATCTTGATGCTGCTTTGATTATCACAATTTATCACTGTAGGATCTAGAGGCTTTCAAAACAAATCTGACAAGAGTTTTCTTAACCAAATTGCTTCTTTTCCTGCTTCACATGCGCAACATATTCAACTTCAACACTACTTAATGCAACAGGATCTTATTTTCTACTCATCCATGAAATCATCGCAGATCCCAAACTGAAACAACCACCGATAGTGCTTCTTCCATCAATTTCACTGCCACCCCAATTGGAATTGGTAAAACCTGTTAATTTAACTTTCTTTCCATCATACTTTAGGCAGTGATGAATTGTTCCATGTAGGTATCTCAAGATATGTTTGGCAACAACGCTCCAACTGAAATTGACTAAGAATGTTTACAACAAAGCATATGTCAGGTCTTGCATTCACCAAGTACATTAAAGAGCCCACCAACTTATGATAGCTTGTAGGATCAATGAGATTAGAGTTAGAGCTTCTCAACTTCTTGAGATTTGTGATCACGAGAGTAGTCGTAGGCTTGGAATCCATCATACCAAACTTTTGTAACATCTTGATTATGTACTTTCCTTGACCAAGATATATCTCACTAGGTTTCTGCCAAACTCTCAAGCCCAAGTAGTAATGCACGAGTCCCTGGTCTTTCATTTCAAATTTTGTTGCCAACATTTTCTTGCACTCTAGAATTTTGCGCTCCACACCTGTAATAAATAAGTCATCCACATATAAAAGTATAATAACTAGTTCATTCTTCATTATCTTGATGTAGAGGTTTGCATCAACAGAATTTTTGACAAACCCAATCCTTAAAAGATATGCATCCATCCTTGCATACCAAGCCCTAGGAGCTTGCTTCAAGCCATATAGAGTTTTCTTTAATTTGCAAACATGAATATCCCTGCTATTTATCTCAAAGCCTTCCGATTGTTCAATATATATGTCTTCATCAATGGTTCCATTTAGAAATGTTGTTTTGACATCCAGTTGATGGATATTCCATCCCATAGTAGCAGCTAGCTAAACCAAAGACCTAATAGTAGTATACCTGGCAGTAGGAGCAAAGGTTTCTTCATAGTCTATTCCTTCTTTTTGAGAGAAAACCGTTGCAACAAATCTTGCTTTGTATTTGTCTATGCTTCCATCAATGGCATGTTTGATTTTGTAAATCCATTTGGAAGTGACAACGGATTTGTCACTAGGTCTAGGAACAATTTCCCAAATCCCATTCTACATGATAGATCAATATTCTTCTTGCATTGCTTCCTTTCATTCTTCTTGATGAGCGGTTTCTTCAAAGGTAGTTGGTTTTGTTTAGATTAACTTCGTCATGTATGTTGCATATCCTGATTATCTTTTCGGCTTTTTGCTTTCTCTGAAAGTTCCTTTAGTAGCTCCATGTCCTTCGACATCTTCAAGTCTAGCTTTTAACCAATTTGGCCTCTTCTTTGTTTTAGGAATGATTCTATGTTGAATAGGCTCACTTGGTCGTTCTTCTTCTTGATTTGTAGGTGACTTGTCATGTTGCTCTTCTTCTTCAAATAGAGGTACATCTTCTTCATCAGATTCGATTAGTATATCCTTGGATCTTTTGTAGGCATGGTTTTCATCAAATATAACATCCCTGCTAACTTCGATTTGTCTTCCTTCTTGGATGTAGATTCTATAAGCCTTTGATGAAAGGCTATAACCAACAAAGATACCTTTTATACTTGTAGAGTCTAACTTCTTTCGCTTTTCTTTAGGAACATGAATGTATGCGGGACACCCAAAGATTCAGATATGGTCTATACATGGCTTCTTCCCTGTGAATGCTTCTTCCAGTGTCATATTATCGAGGATTCTATGAGGACACCTATTTTGTATGTATACTATTGTCATCGCTGCTTCTCCCCATAGAAACTTTGGTAGATCTTGATCAAATATCACAGTTCTTATGCATTCTTCAGTGGTTCTATTCTTCCTTTCTGATACTCCATTTTGTTCGACCTTCTAGGGAACAATGAGCTCCCTCTTAATGCTTGCTTCCTTACAATATGCTATAAGTTCTTTTGAAGCGTATTCACCTCCATTGTCGGATCTCAAAGTATTTATCTTTCTTTCGGTTAACGTCTCGTCTTTGGATCTAAATTCCTTGAACTTTTCAAATACTTCGTCCTTTGTCTTGAGAAGATAGAGCCATGTCTTTCTAGAGGGATCATCAATGAAGGTCACATAGTAAAGATAGCTTCTAAGAGATTTATCAGACATGGGCCCACAAACATCAGAATGAATGAGGTCTAATATTTCCTTAGACCTTGTGTCACTGCATGTAAAAGGTTTCCTAGTGTTCTTTCCCAAAGCACATCCCTTGCATACTCCTTCATGATCTTCCTTGATGTTGGGGATGCCATTTACCATTTGAATTAGAGAGGGCATTATCTTGTAATGAATATGCCCATATCTTCTATGCCAAAGTTCAATGGGATTGATCTCCATGTGAACTAGGGCTTGAGGAGACGGTGTTATAACTATATATAGTCTTCCTTCATTCCAATAACCTTTTCCTTTTCAATACTTGAACCCTTTCCCCAAACTAAAACTTTACCATCTACAAAAGAAACCCTATCTCCTTTATCTTCTAAAGAAGAAATGGAAAGTAAATTCTTTTTCAAACTTGGAACATAGAGTATGTTGTTGAGGTGTAGCTTTGCTCCACTTTCTAGCTTCAATGATGTAGATCCAAGGCCCTTGATTGCATAGTTGTTGTTGTCTCCTGGCTCCACTACATGTGATGATGATTCTCTTGATAGAGTATGGAGTTGTCCACTTTCTCCTGTCATGTGTCTTGAGGCTCCACTACCAATGATCCATGTATTGTCATCATCAAGTGTACCTCTAAGTGCAGCCAAGAATTCTTCGCTCTTGACTCTTCTAGATAGATTGTAGATGATCCTTCCAACTCAGATTCTTGCAATTTTCATGATATTGAGTCCCATCTTCAAATAACTTGCCATTGAGGGAGTGGCCTTTTCTTCCAAGATTGCTTTTCCTTCCTTCAATTGATAGCCAACAAAGTGATCTTCAACTAGTCTTTATTTCACCTTAGCTTTGATACCATGTTGAGAAATCAATGCTTAGGGTTTGATTCCTCTTTCTTTATAATTACTTCTGATTTATGTTGGCTTCTTTTATTTCTTTGTTAGTTTATTGTAATATCCCTAACCCGGAATATTCTTCAAACCCCAACAAAACTCCAACCAAATACGTGCAAATGATATAATAACCCAAAAATGACAAAATAATAGTGATACAACATATAATAATCTAAATAGGAAATATAAGCAGAGACTCAAGAAATGCAGCGTGAAATGCTAAGCCATTTTATTATACTGAGCAATAAAATGAGTACAGGAGGTGATCAGATAGATGGCACCTCGACTTGCACAAGGCAAGTGAAGAAATACTCTCAGAGTAACAAAGAATGGCCTCTCGGCGTGGATGCTGTTGGAGAACTGTCGTGCTGCTTCTGCTACTAGAAAACAAATGATGATTTGGGGTTGCTCCCCTCCTCAGAAAATGCTGAAACTCTGGAATCGGGCTCTACTCAAGAAACCCAGAAAAACCCAGAAAGCTTTCTTGGAATAGCCGACCCCCGAAAATCACCCCCTTGGGGACCTGCGTAGCTCCTCAATGCCTTGCGTTGTCACTGAAGAAACCCCTCTAGACTCTGCCTAAAACTCTGCCAAAAATCCTCCAATATGCAAGGGCTGGTCCCTTGCTCAATCACCCAGCATAAATCTCCTGCAAAAACCCCAATCCCACACCACTGCCAAAAAGAATTGCGTCCCTCTCCCAGTGCTGTGCAGTCCTCCAAAAAGCTGATGAAATTGCTGCTGAAATGCTGATAAAACTACTACTGAAATGCCAATAGAAATACCTTGCCTGAGCAGGCACTCGAAGTCCCCCGGGGCTAAGGGTGAGATCTCCGAACGGAGATACTCAATGCACTAAACAGTGCTGCAGACTAGCTAAACAGCCAGCGTGCTTAGAAGTCGAAATGACTAGCTCAAAATGCACATAATTGAATGATCAAAATGAGGGGGCTCCTCTCTCTTTTATAGCCTTTGCCTCTCTCAATCCCAAGGTTCACCTCTTCCTGCGTGGTTCCCCTCTTGCCACGTGTTCCTTTCCTCTTGCGCAGTCTCTCCATGTGTCTGCGTGGGCTCCATTTCTGTGTCCCCCTTTGGCCCCCTTGGCTCCCCTTTGAGTCACAACATTGTGCTACTAGGAAGTGACTTTTATTCTAAAAGTGAGTTATGTCCCCCAAACTCACAAATAACTATAGAAGGCAAAAATTGAACAAAATCAAATATTCCAATTAGCCATGGCTAATTAGGAATATTACAATCTCCCCCGACAAAATGTTGCTTGTCCTCAAGCAACTGAAGTGATGGATGCTGCAAGATCTTCTCACTCTCCCAAGTGGCATCCTCATCCAGCAAATTCTTCCACCTCCCCAAGAATTCCCGGACCGTTCTGCTCTGCAGCTGCCTCTCCCTAGTATCAATGATAGCCTCTGGCTGCAATACCAAATGTCCCTCGTCATCCATGGGTGGTAGCTCATTTGTCACTGTCACCTGCTGCCCCAATGCCTTTTTCAGGCATGATACATGAAAAACGTTATGAATCTTGCTGCCTTGGGGCAGCTCCATCTCATATGCAACCTGTCCAACCCTGCATATCACCCTGTATGGCCCATAAAAGCGGGGCTTGAGCTTCTCAGCCCCTTTCTGCTTTAGTGACGACTGTTGGTATGGCTGTAATCGTAGGCAGACCATGTCTCCTACCTCGAACTGTCTCTCCACCCAAACCCTGTCGGCATACAACTTCTGCTGGTTCTGCGCTGTAGCCATGTTATCCTTGAGAGCTCAGAGAACATCCTGACTCTCTTGGATCCAAATCTTGGCTTTGGGAGCCTTGCTATCACCAAACATACTATGTGGGCACCCCTCTTGGTTAAGAAATTCATTACATGTCTGACACCAAGAGGGTCCTTTGGCAAACCACATTAGTTGGGTTAGGAGTATTAGACACACTTTGTTGTGAGACATTGCTTCCATTGTAAGGGTTCTTCTGGGGAGACATTTCCTTATTAAATTGTGGTTTAGGAGAAAAATCTTGTCAAGCTCCTTCCCTTTCCAAATCTTCAGAGCTTGTTCATCATGGCCATCTGTCCTTGCATTAACTCTATGGTAACCTTGTCAAACTTTCGGGCAAATGCTTGCAAGGCAGGGTCAACTTGGGTGCTAGGCTTAGCTTTAATTTCAACTTTATCCCTTGGGTAATTAGGCAAGTCGATCTTGGATGAGATTAGATTATGCTCAATTTTCATAGCTAGACCTTGGATTCTTCTAAGTTTCGAGGTCCCTTGTCTTTTAGAACATTATACAAATGTCTAGGGAAAGCTTCAATGTATATTTCAAGGATAGTTTGGTCAGTTTATCTATATAGGGGAGGGATTTCCTTGAGTAACTTGTCAAACCTTTGTGTGAACTCCTAAACAATTTCATTCTTGGTTTTCTTGGCTTCCTGGAGCTTATCTAGTAGTTATATGCCTTCCTTTGACTGTGGCCCATTTCTTGTCAAATGCTTGATGGAAATGGTCCCAATTTTTAAGACTACCGCAGGGAAGTCTTGTTAAACAGACATGGACACCAAGATCAAATAGAAAGATAAATCATGCGTTGCATTTTTTATTCACAAATGATGTATATTTATGGTACATTATGTGACCGTTGGGATTCACATCCCAAGGTCTCTTGGACTGCTTTGTCCATTCGGCTCCCACGCTAACCCTTTAGGATTAGGTGTCCAACATTCCCCCCCTTAATCCGAAGGGTTATGTATGAGTCCAAGAAAAGAGCTGTAATACAAAATGTGCAATAATGCATGGCAGCACTAGGCTGAATGTGCTCTATGAAATGTTGGTAAAAAAAGGGCGGTGGTTTAAGGATAGCCACCAACACTGGAACGCTTAGTGCAGTTCCCGGAACTCTTCCCAAACTGGCAAGAAGCTGAAGTCTTCTGCTAGAGGAAGTGATCCTTTTGTTTTAAAGAGGGAAACCATCAACCAATAAAGGGAGGTCTCACCCCACATAAAAGGTAAAACTTCAACCTGAAAAGGGAAGTCTCAACCTGTGATGGTTTAAGGATGACCAACAACTCTGGAATGCTTAATGCAATTCCTGGAACTCTTCAAAACTGGCAAGAAGCTGAAGTCTTCTGCTAGAGGAAGTGTTCTCAATTTTGTTCCCGAAACTCTTCCAAAACTGGCAAGAAGCTAAAGTCTTCTGCTAGAGGAAGTGTCCCAGATCGCCAACTGAAGGCATGTTCACGGGCGTCTTTGTCTCTGGCTACAACTCTGAAACTGCTGTGGCAGGTTGTGGCTCAGGCTCGCTTGATGTGGCTTTGAAGCTTGTAGATGACCATCATTTTCCCCCCTGTCAGATACAAGGTGAGATGATGGAGAAAACTCAACTGCAAGACTGTTCAATATTCTGGAACAAGTTATAATATGTGTTTGGAATATCTTCTTGGCTGTTGATGCCCATTGCCATGAAGCGATCCATCCTAGATGAATCTTTGTTCTTGCAGGACGTTTGTTTCTAAAGCATCTGTGTGAAGAATGACTGGTTTTATGGCAGTGCTTACATGGATGAAGATCAAAACAGTGATCTTTCAGATGGCCAACTCGATCACAATGTTGGCATTTCACGATCTGTTGTTGTTGTTTTTGTGGAAGAGGAGCAGAGTCTGGAACAGCTGGAGGTGAACTTTCATGAGGAGCAGGTGAACTGTCATAAATAAATCCAGCACTCTGAAACTGAATGGGCTTGGCGTAGTCTAGAATATGAAAGGACAAGTCCTTGTCATATCCAAGACCAGTTTTGTGCTTGTTGTGGACAAGCTGTTCCCAAGGTCTGATGATGGGCTTGGGAAGTGCAGACTGAATTTCTGCATCTGCATGTACAACTGCTGCTTTATTTGAATGAACATGAACATTATTGACTTGCTATTTATGGGAGTCTGTTTCAATCTTCTGAACAGAAACAAGTTCAGAAAGATGACTCCATTGTTGTAGTTCTTCTTGCTGCAGCTTTGTCTCAAGCTGCAAAAACTCAATATTCTCATGTGCAGTTTGCAGAGAGGTTTAGATGTCAAAAAGAGTGCCTTTGTTGACGTTCACAGTGTCTTCAACAGTAGATAACATTAATGTGCTCAATAGTTCTAAACAATAATTAATTCTGGCCATTTTCTCCAATATTAAACTTACAGTCGGCACAAGTTAACACAGTTACAAAATCAAATTCCAACAAACCTCTGAATGTTTTATCAGCACCAGCATTGGGAGGATTGACTTTGTTTGTTAAGAATCTCAGATCAACAGGTTTTGGAATCCGAGGAAGTGTGGTGCTGCGAATAAGAGCCTAGTTTGCGCTGTCAAAAAGAATGGATGTTGCAGGTCTTTCACAAGCAAACCTCTGATCAAGTCGCGAGTAGCAGAACTTATGGTCAGAGAATCTGAGAGCTTTAATGGCTGCCCAACAACGTTCTCTAACGTTTCTCAGATTCAGCAAAAACTAAGCAGAAAATAGCCACTTTGACAGAATTGGAGACAAGATTGGTAATAATCTGCTGAAATCGTCCAGGATCACCGATGACAATCTCTGGGACTCTTTCAGATACAAATACTGCCAGCTTCTCTCTATGCCTTTGGCCTGTGTTTTGGCAGAAAAGAGAGACAAAACACTGTCGAGAACAGTGCGAATATGGAAAGGGACTGTCTCAAGTTCAAGACGTCCAGATTCAATTTTGCCTAGTCCAGAACTTCATTTATTAACGTTATTAAAGCTTTTCCACTTGCTTGTGCTGTTTGAGCATAGTCCTTCTGTGTAGCATCCAAGTCTGTATCTGAAGCATACCAAGAACGCCATTCACTGCTCAATTATTTTCTCATATTTTCTGAAACAATGATGTTGCCTTCTGTCGTCCTCCCCAGACATGGAATCTACAGGGACCTCCCAATAACTAATTAACTTGAAACCTCGCAGCCTGACAATATCGCTCCAAATTTAAATCTGGGTATGACTGTCTGAAATGTAACGTTAGGATTTATGGGCGTTTTTTTTGGTTGAAGATATTGATTATGTACGCGCGCATGCATTCGGCACTCCAACGGCAATTTATCAACCACCAAAGTATGCACTCTACGGGGATCTCATTGCAAATGAATCTATGCTCAAATGCTCATACCAGATTGATCAAATTTTTTGTTTTCTGCGAGAGAGGCACTAAAAATCGGTTGATCAGCGTTCAAATCCTTACAGTTGATATGGGGGATTGGCGTGACAGGCTGCCAACAAGCTTTGAAGGATGAAACTTAATAGGAATACCCTTTTCTCTTACAAATCATGGCAGAGCAATTGATGCCAAATTACAAACTGCACTTTCAGTTGGGCAGCCTGGGTTCTAAGAACCGATACTTTGATTTTGATAAGCTAGGAGAGGTTACATCAATTATTACTCAAAACTGGAATAAAATCATTGATATGAACTACTATCCTGTCGAAACTTGAAAAGATCGAACTGAGATGCACTATGGAATCATTGCTGGAAGAGTTATTTCATCTCACCTCCCTTAAACATTTGAGAATGTATGCAAGCGGGAAGTCGCTAACGGAAAAAATATACTTTCGATGGATCTCAGTATCCAAGCTCTTGCTTTCCTTGTTATAACCAGCAAAACGCTTGTCGCTGTGAGGAATATCTAATTCTCCATCCAAAACACCCTTCAGAGCTCCGAAAACACAGTGGTCCTCTCAGAAAACAATGTAGCATGCACTAACTTGTACAACTCTTCTATGTTCTCAGGCTTAATTTACTGACTGACCTCCGTTGAACGGTACTCTCCACCAACCCTCACATCAGAATTCATGTGCTGTAAGAGCTTCAATAGTATTCCTGGGGTCAGCGACGCCATCTCAAAACAAAAATGTTTCAGTCAATCAGGTGTTACTGTAAGGATATTTATTTTTCTGTTCAAATCTTTCCCAAGCCATCTTTACGCGTCAAGCCGTTTCTCTAGCCGTCTTATTAGGTCGTTTCATGTTAAAAGTGGGCTGTTTTCGTATTTACTCCAGCAACACATGGAAACTTCGAGCCATCGCAAGACTTGGAACACGCAAAAGAATTAATAATATCCTCATTGATACTTATAAATGCCACATCGCAGGTCAGTTCGATCAACAGCAGCAAAGAATTGTCTCGGGAGTATGGCTCTCAACAATAGATTTATAAATAAGTCTATTGTCTTGGTATCCTGCACTGCTTGCTCTAGCTGTCCCCGGTGAAGGTGTTCCTATCGGTTCACCTTCTGGAGATGACGAATTTGTAGTTGTCACTGCAGTTCCAGATTGTTTCATAAGTGCGAAGGTTGCTCATGAGCGCCCGTCCAAAGATCAGGTCTTGAGCGCATTCAATGTTGCTAAACAAGATGCCTTCACGTATGAATGATTGTTCTTAGTGCCAGGTGGTCCCTAGGATGCTCCTTCCTGAATTGCGCTGTTACAGAGCAAGGTATAAACCTAACGACAACTGGATTCGAAACTAGCATGAGAAAACATCCTTCGTATTTCCAAAAGCATGGAAGTAAACTGTAATTACAGGAGATGAGGGGCAATCGCTATCACGATTGACCAATCCCGCAGATGCACAATAGAGCATAAGAAATTAATGGTGAAGTTATGGAATAACGCCTTGCCGCATGAGGACGACAGGAGCCAGGAGCAACGTTTAAACGTAAGAGCGTTACAGTCAGCAAAGGCTTTGGAGCACAAAGCGTTACAGTCAGTCCAGGATACCAGCGGCCATTAACACAACTGACACAGGCATTTCTAACATAAATTAGCTTTCTGTAAAGCGCTGAGCAGAAACGTTAATCTGCCAAAACATTACCACCGGCAGAAACTGAAACGACAAACAAGGACCAATTTCTCTTAATATGGTAATTGTACTCCATACCCAGCATCAACCAACTTTCATGAGCGCCAGGGTTGACAGGCAGATTTTAGAGCATTAGAGCAGGTGGACAGTGAGGGGGAGCGTTTTTATGAAAACGCATCTGATAAGATGTCAGATTTACAGCGTAACAGAGCACAGGTAATGAGGGTAGGGCAGCGCTATTCAAGGCAGCTCACAGGCCACACATCATGGCTCTGATACCATGTTAAACAGACATGGTCAGTGAGAACAATTAGGAAAGATAAAGCTTGCAATACATTTTTTATTAACAATTTGATATACATTTATAGTACATTTGGTGACCGTTGGGATTCAGATCCCAAGGTCCCTTGGACTGCTTTGTCCATTCGGCTTCCACGCTAACCCTTTAGGATTAGGTGTCCAACAAATTTGGCTCAAAGAAGTTGGCACATGCTCTCTAATTTGGAATGCTGCCAAACAACATAAAGATCTAATTCAACAACACAACTTTTGGGAAATCAGGAATGGAGATAATGCAAGGTTTTGGTAGGACTCATGGCAGCAAAGACCCAAATTAAATGACCTACTCACACCCCACCAGCTTCAGGATTGGGTAGAGAAACCGACAATTAAAGTAAATCAACGTTGGGAGGAAGCTCACACCCAAGGTTAGAGACAATGGCTAAGCTCAAACCTCATTCTTGGGAAAGGCACGCAGTCCATCAAAGATAGCCTGGACACAGAACTCTCAAACAGGAAAATACACCACTCTGATAAGAAAGATATCATTAGATGGGGTTATGAAACGAGAGGTACCTTCACATCCCAAGAAGCATATCATATAACACTAAGGGACCATACCGTCAAGGATAGCCTCTGGAAAAATGTTTGGGATCCACCAATTTTGCCAAAAATCTCCACCTTCCTCTGGTTGTTGTGCCAAAACAGAATCCTTACTTGGGATAATCTAAGGAAATGGAGTTTTCACGGACCTTCCATCTACCCAAGTTGTGTATCTCCATTCTATTTGGATCCTTGGGGATTTTGTATATTTCCTCTTGCAATCTGTGACTATTCACTTAGATAGTTTCTTTTGGGACTATGTCCTATTTCATTGCACTCCAAGATTGGGTGGATTGTGTTCTATTTAATGTAATAGGTTTTCTTATTTTAGTTTTTCCATAGCGTCCTTGTATTCAAGTCTTTTTTTTTAATGGTGAAATACAAGATTTTGTGTTAGCGAGGAAAAGTAAGGCACGGGGTTTGTGAATTAGGGGAGTCAAGCCAACATCACATGGAGATAATTGGTCTAGGTGAGGTTGCATATCCTAGCCCTATCAAGAGAACTAATTTTAATGACCTTGCTGATCAACAAAACTTTGAAATCAAATTCAATATCTCAATATGATTCTGGAACAATTCGTAAGAGACAAACATGATTATTGGAATATGATTGTCTCATTCATGAATGACCTCCCACATGAACACTAACAGATGAAAGATAGATTAGCGAGTCTGTAAAGGCGCTAGTAACATCTACAAGAAAAACTAGACTTCCTTGAAGGATAATTGGTGCACATGGAAAAACATGTACATTGTGTGTTCCAGCCTCTGTTATCACCTGGTTTAGGACCAAAGAATCTTGTTCGGTAACTATCCCTCATAGTTAATGGCTTATGGTTGCGTATTGATCCTAAAATTTTTCTAATTTTATGTTCCTTTTCGTTTTTGGTAGTGAAGCAATTTTTCACAATTTGTAATGGTTTTTTTTCTAATTACCTACTAGCCAATAAAACTAATAAGAGTGAGACTGGTAATATTTTGTCAAGCTATGCTCAAAAATGTAATATTTTTTCATAAATGAAAAACCTAAGATTCACAGAAACCCATAACATTCTATATGTTGGGAAACATTAATCCATATTATCATATACATATATGCAACAAAAACATGGAGCCACAATTCACCAGAATTATATAATTGGAGGGACTTATTACTTGTGCGGAGAAAGAATCAAGGAATGCGACTATGTGCGGAGATAAAGTGATTGATAAATTTGTTTAGAAATTATAAGATTTGAAAACCTAGCCACAATTTTTTTTTATAAACTCCATGCAATTTAAAACATGCAAAAAGAAACACAGTGTATGGATGAAAAGCATGGAGTTCCAAATCCAATTTTTAAATTGTAAAAAATTGTTAAACAATGTTTAATATTATGCCACAAAATCATTGCAATGACAACATGTAGTATATAAATAGTTGGTAGCATTGAGAACTATAGCGTGTGAAAAAAAGACAAATTCCAGAAAGCAATCGTCTTGAGTAGAGTGTCTGGGAAAAAAGAAATGTACAAAATAGAAATGTATGAAACATGCATACTAAGAAACAAATGCATACAAATGTGTGGAAGCGGGAATGTGTGTGAAAGGAACATCAAAATAAACATGCAAATATTTGACATAGATATAGTCAGTGAAACACTATCTAGTAACGAAGCGACTTATCAGAGTAAATCATATTAAGCACTCGAACAATGTTTTGACTATACCCAGGTTCACTGAATAAATGCCAAAAATACTTTACATTTATGGACGATGAAGATTTGGTTAATTGTAACATTAAGCCTTAATTAACTTTTTAATATGCACTAGTCTGCGGTGTTGGAATTTGATTGAGCGTATGTGATATTTCGTCAAAATGTTGCCACGGAATGAGAAAATATGTGTATCAAATAATGTGAAAATTGATGAATTGCAATGTGCAGAAGAAGTGTGCAAAGGTGCGGATGTGGGAAATAAAAGTTTGAATCCACATAGCCCTCTTTCACAAGTCATTTCAATAGCTAAGAGTAAATTTTATGAAGCACTTAAATGATGTCCTAACTATGCATCGATTTACCAAACAAATGCCAAAATGACTTATATTTACTCGTAAGAGGGCATTTGTTAATCGTACTATTATGCCTTAATTAATTTTTTATATGTAGTGATCTACATCGTGAGAGGTTAGTTGATTTTACGTGACATTTCGCCAAAATGTTATTGCAAAATGTTAAAATATTTGTGTCAAATAATGTGATAATTGACCTTTATGCAATGTGTGAAAGAAGTGTACAAAGGGGGAATGTGTTTGGAGGTGTCGAAGCAGAGGGATAAAGGTTCTTCTACACATATGCCTCTTTGGTAGATCCTTTATTCCGTACACTAAAATTTAAAATCCTTTTTTTCTATAGAGTCAAGTTACGAAACTAGTTTTAAAATGTCAATTTAAAATTAGTTTCAAAGTTGTGAATTTATTTAATCGTACGATTAATCCTCAATTAATTTTTTGATACACACTACTCTGCAAAGTAGGAATTTGATTGAGCTTATGTGACATTTCGTCATGATGTTGTTTCAAAACTGGAAAATGTGTGTCAAATACCTATGAAATTTGAAGTTTTACAGCATGCAGAAGAAGTGCATGGAGGAAGAGCCTATGTGGAGGTGCATATGTGGGGGAATAAGGGTTCTCCTTCACATCATTTCAATATGATAGAACGGATACTAGCTACGGATCTCTTTCCACCATTTTGGATTGTAGATTACTGTGGTGTGGTTTCTGAGAGGAGTTCAGATTTTCTACCGTGCTCATCTTTATATTGGTCGACGTTTCGAGTCTAGACTCAGACTCATCATCAGGACTGATATACGGAGAAAAGAATGAAAAGGGTTTTTTGATGAATATGAACGAAGTTTGATGTAAATACAGTAGGCCAACTAAATTATTTACATTATTTATTATTATTGCTTTATTATTATTAATTATTATTTTTTTTTATTTATATAATTGTTTATATTATTATTATAATCATTATTTATGTTATTGTTATTAATCTTATTTACTTGATCACTATTTATTTTAATCATTATTTATATTAATATTACTATATTATTTGTTATTATTTCTCTAATTCATTAATAATTATTTTATATTAATATATATTATATTATTTATTATTATTTATTCTTATTAATTATTATTTCTATTATTATTTATATTTATTATTATTAATTATATTTATTAATATTGTTGATTAATTGTTATATGTTAATATTGTTATTTATGTTATTCTAATATTATTATTATATATATTATTATATTTAATTATTTATTTTAGTTAGTTATATTTATTAATAACTAAAATATTATTATTTTGTATTAATGTTCATTCTTATTAATTATTATTATTTATTTTTCTATTAAATATTATTTATACTACTATTTATATTTATATTTATATTTATTATTATTGTGAGTTAATTAATTAAATGTATATATTATTTGTATTATTTCTTATTATTCTTATCTATCATTATTATTATTCTTATCTATAATTATTATTTTTATTTTTATCTATAGTTATTATTATTTATTCTTGATCAGTTTAGAACCAATGAACATTACACAATGCTTCAAATTAAATGATATTAAGCATTCAAATGGTGCCTTGTTTACGCTAGGATTAAGCCTTAATAAATTTTTTAATATGCAATGATCTGAATCGCGAGAATTTGGTTGATTTTATGTGACATTTCTCCATAATGTTGTTGTGGAATGTCAAAATATCTTCGTCCAAAAATGTAAAAATTGAGCTTTTGCAATGTGCAGAGGAGGAATGTATGCGCAGGTGCAGAAATGGGGGAACAAAGGTTCTCACACACATATACCTCTTCTGCATATCATTTACTCCACACATTAACAATTTAAAAGCTATATTAAAATTAAGAAATTAAAGAAACTAAGATTATTTTTAAAATGCTATTTTTTAGCTTAACATGAACCGATAGAAAATTAAGTACCCATGTAGCTCCTCGTTAAAACGTCAATGCGTCGAAGAAATGTGTCAAAGGTAAATCCATGCAGATATGCATGAATGTGCTCTATTATTCTACATACTAATAATTTAAAAGTTGTCTACCATATCAAGTCAAGTTATGAATTGGGTCGCGAAGACAGTTAATCATCTACCATTATTTCGCATCTAATATACACATAAACCAAAATTTTCGTGCCCAAAGTTTAACAAGGCAAAACTGATAATTAATTTATTAATTTTTAGTATTGTGCTAAAGGGAAGTGTGCAGAAGAACTATGCAGAGGGAAAATGTATGTCGAAGTGCGGAACATCGCAGAAGAAAGTTTGTGTTCCTTTCTCCGCCCATCCATTCTCCTGCACAACACTTCTTCCTCACATGGATTAAAAACACACTTCATTTAATATTGGATAATAAGTGTTAAACTCACAAATGTGAAATCACTAATGCACTTAGTATTCAGGAAACATGAATACTAAGATTCATTGACTCTATTTTGATAGTAAAACATTGGCTAATAGTGAAATAAGTTGACAAAGTAAATGTTATCAAACTTGAACAATGTTAAAAATGTTGAAAATACTTAAATTTACTAGAAAGGTAGATTTAGTTAATCATATGATTAAGCCTTATTCTTTTTTGTTTTGTAACAAAACAATATTTCGTGCTTTTGTATAAATTGCTTGAGATATGTGTCCAAGATCGAACATTAGGTTCAAACTAACACAGAAAATAGCACTCCCCTAAACAAGCAGTGACCCAATGCAATAAAATTAATGTTTAAATGTCATTGTATCCTTACGTAAATCTAAATAGAATCACAATTAAGATACTAATAAAATATTATGTTGATATCAATTTCTAAAGTGTGTCAAGTGCAATAATCATGAAATAAAATCTTATGAATTGGACTATATCAAGTGGGAATTTAAGAAAAGCAAATATGGTTTATAGTAACCAATATCGGAACAATCTTTTCTGATTGCAAATCATGCAAACCAGTATGTTGTAGTGGCTACAACCACCCTCCAAAATTTTTCCTTAGCCTGTTTTGAAGCCCCCCTATAAACCTTTCACAACACTTTGTCTTGCTTCATCAAGTACTCAAGCTTCAGTGTTTTCCTCGCACAAAGGCAGCATGTCGATCATAGACGGTCCATTCCCCTCACAAGCTGTTTACCCAGATTTGGTTCAGCTATAGGCTAAGCAGCTTCCCCTTGAAAATTTTGCATTTCTAGAGGGTAACCAGCCTTCCCTCCAGAAATTGTGTAATGGCTCCAGGATTACCTAATCCTGCCAGCCAACACTCCTAGAAGGATTTTCACAAATTTCCCCAATAGGGTTGCTCAGCCCAGGATTTGTGCAAATATGGGCAGAAGTTAGCTACTCTACCCAGAATTATGCAATCCTCCTAGGCAGTCATCCCAGCTCCCAACCAGAAATGCGCATTTTTCCCAAGCAGTTTAGCAACTACATGCATGAATAGTCTAGTTGACCAGTTCCACCCGATACCGAGGAAACTTGACTTGAATGCATGCATGACTGGTTCTTCCTGGAATAGCACAAGGAAACATTCAAAAGGCATCCCATGATTCAGGAAACTATTTTTAGCAGTCGGGGGTTACACGCAAAGAAGTTTCCCTCCAAGTGTCACTTTTACCTAGATTTGTGGCATGCTCATCGTGAGAGCAAACTTATTTATTCGACGCATCAGAGCTCATTCATTCACATCGACCTTAGAGCTCTGACATCCCACGGCACATCCAGGACTCTTCGACACATCTGACTCAGCTATTCATGGGTAAGCGGCCTCAACTTATATTTTTCATCATTTATGTCGTTTTTTTTGTATTCGCTTGGGTGAGTGTTGTTTGCTTGATTTCTTTGAATGCTAGATGTCATTTACATGTATACTAGCTTGTCCTCACTCTGTTTTAGTTTTCATTACTATCTCACTATTGTCACATACATGAAACTATTTTGCACAGACGTTCGCCCAACCGACAAACTGTCTCACCCACATGCATGTTGATCTATTTGTTGAGCCTTTCATTCATGTTTTTCATGCATTGTTAATCACTTCTACTATCACTTAGTGTCACCTTGCATTTTACTATCTTAGTTGCTTTCCGCTGCCCGTCGGCAAGCCAGGCCAAACTTGGCCCAGACTCTGCCTTCACCAACACTGCATTGCGCAATCTGGGGAAGGAAGGCTCACCTTCCTCCCCAGAAATGTGCATTCTTTCCCAGAATAGACCTCCAGGAATTTTTTGTGCATTTCTGGAGGATAGTGACTACTTGGCCTAAGAAATTGTGCAAATCTATCCCTGGGCCAGCAGTCATTCCCAACTGGAATTATACATTGCGCAATCCCAGCAGCCATCTGCCTTATTGGATTGCGCATTTCGCAAATCCAGCAGCCAATCCTACCTCCTAGACAGCCCAGACTACCTTTTGCGCATTTCTGGCAGCCAATCACACAGCCTCCCAGTAAAATTGGTGCAATCTTACTCATCAGTTTCCCAGGTATGTGACGTGTTCTTTCCCAGATTTTCTTTGTTTCCACTTGCATATTTCCTGTCATGAATTCTGCTTGTTTCGAGATCTTTCAGGTGTTCATCTATCTCAATGGCTTCCAAGAGAACACTGATGGAGTTGCAATCAGAACAACAGTTGAGCAAGTGTCCTCTATTATGTCGATCTATGAAGAAACAAATTTGTATCCAGACAAGGACATCAAACTGAAGTGGCAAGAGGTTAATGAAACATTCGCTGGAACTTTTGGGGAAGACCTCAAAGATTGTCACATGTACGTGAGCATTCACAAGTCCTGCTTGTATCATATTGCATGCAGATACCCCGTGTTCCCATGCATGGACATGATTCACTGGATCGTCTCCCACATTGACCCCGAGATGATGACTTTGAGCAGTGTTAGTGGGATGAAGCTTGCAACCTTTTGGGCACAAGATTATGATGAGATGTATCAGATGTTAGAGCCCGTGACTTTCATGAGTCCTCCATTTAGCTTGCCCAATAGCAGAGGTAATTCCAAAGACATTCTGAAGGATTTGGTAAATGAGTCAGCTCGTTTCAGGATGACACCCAACCAGATCTACAAGAAAAATATATTGAGGAAGGCATACCAATACTTGGTCATATTCGCATGTTGACTAAGTGGCCAAGCAAGCACTAAAACCTTTCCTCATAGTTGGGTGATCGCATTGGACCAACTAGCTAGAGAAGGAAGACCATGCAACTAGTCCAACATACTAGCTCACCAGCTAAGGGAACAAGTCACGAAGGCTCGACAGTCACCCAAGGGTATGCATGCTGAGAATTACATGTCTGCCTACATCCTAGATGCAGTTTTTGCCTGACATGAGTTCCCGAGCTTGGAGTGGGCATGGTTACCGGCAGAGTCTATGGTGAACACATATTTAAAGTTGTTGTCTGAATGCAGCTTCAGGTGAGTAATCATACGGTTGTCCAACCATTTTGTCACCCCAGTGTATAGTTTTATATTCGAATAGGATCCACCCTACATGTCAAAGGAAGCAATGGAGGTATTGTTGGGCATTGCAGATTGGTATGCCTTACCATCCAACACTTTCATTTGAATGTTCAGTGCGGAGAAGCTTATGCATGTGCTACAAAAGTTTGCCTTGGACATACTTGTCATGTAGGAAGTAGCGTATCATATCTCACCAAGATTGACAACTAGATTATAGTGGAAGAAGAAGGCACCTTGGCCCGCTCTTCCATTGCAGATTAGGTTCTATCAGATCTGGAGTATCAAACAAGTGGATGTCGAAGCAAAAAAGATGAAGAAGTACCCATTTGACCTCTAAAGCTTCAACCCATATGACCCACATTGCATTGTGAAGGATCATTGCATGATAGTTCAGTTCAACTAGATCCATGGGGTATTTCATTGGGCCAAGGAAGACTCATGGACGTATTGCTACAATTATTCCAGACCCAATGAATAGGTCAGCTTCATTGTAGAGTGGGTACCAAAGAAGTAGGAAGCAACATCGCGGAGAGAACCAGCAGTAGTAGCAGTATCATCAACATAGGCAGCAAATCCAAGCATACATGTGCATGACAAAGGGAAGAGGAAGATTGTCGACCACATGGAGGAGGAGAAAAGTTGCAAGTTTCGAGCATATCCACTTGTAGAACAAGCAGTGATGGCTATTCAAGCAAAGAGGTAGTAGCGCGACATGTGAATCACACGAAGGCAGATGGATAAGAAGATAATGGAAGAAGTAGAGAAGGAGTTGCATGAGCTGAGGGAGAAACTCTGGAAAGAACAAGAGTTATGCCAACAGGAGAAGGAAGCGCAGCATCAGCAGATACAGCAGGGGCTGCATCATGTGCAGATAGATGAAGCAGTGCCCGAACAAGTAGTTGATTCATCTAAAATCAAGTGAATAGGGTCAACCATCACATGGGCAAGACTTTGATCGTGAGATAGAATAGGTGCTTGAACAATTGGATGCAGACATGGAGAAGTAGGAGATGGAACAGGACACCAACTTCATGCCTCACCATAAAGAGGTCGATTCACCTGCTTCTTTGCATCTAGTTGATGAGCAAGTCTCAAATTACCAAGGAGGCATTGAGATCCTTGGTGGTCAGTCGGAAGTAGAGATGCACAACATCTCCTTTGACAAATCTCATCACATAGTTGTGCAGCCTCAAAAAGTACCGACTCTGGAGGAATAAACATTCCCTACGCAAGTTGAAGAACAAGTGATCATGACTAATGTGCACAAGAATCCAATTTCTTTGGCTGATGCAACTAGAGTGTATGCTGAATCCACCAGCTCAAGTGTTCATTTCCTCATAGCTGAGAAAGAGAGAATGTCGAAGGAACTACAGGTGGCCAAGCAAGGAGGATACTTGGTGACAATGTCTGCCCGAGCTAAACTGAAGAAGGCAATACTAGATGAAGTATTGTCCCTTGATACAGTTATGCGAGCATTGTATTCCAAGTTCAGTACCATGCACCAAGCAGTCGTCCATCTCCATCAATGGAAGCATCGTTGTGCAAGAAGATAACGCATATATAAGAACATACATGTTGTTGTTGACAACATGCAAGCATGGACGATGAAGTATAAGGGAGCCTCGATTCACTTGCCAAAGATGATGAGGGCCAATGTGGTCAAATTACAAGCACGTATCCGAAGTCAGATCCAGAACTATGAAGACCTACCACAACTCATCACTAGCATACAAGCTTCCCATGCACGAGTATTCAAGAGCATGGATGTTCTAGTTCACACTCATGCAATCCCATCACTTGGGACTTTCACCTAGGCTAAGACAAAGAAGCAGGTCTAGCAGGAGCTTGACTCGTACTTTGATGAGTTGATGTGCACAACCACTAGCCCAGACTTGCCTATCAGTGCAAACATCATGCACAAGTATGTTGTTGGTTCGTCCACATTGAAGACAATAATGCGCGTGCTCTCAGGTGAGTTGTACAGAGGAGCTTGAGCAGTGTACCCAGATGCTATGGAGGCAAGGTTCAGGTTTCAGACGGATGTCACAATAGAACACATAGACACTATCAAGGACTACCAATCTTGGCATCAATATGTTATTGTTGATCAGCATGAGGATGTCGAGCAGTTGGACTTCTATGGTTGTCTAAGTCAGAATGATGTCTATTTTGGCTTGTTCAAGCTATTGTTCACATGGGTACATGTGCATTGTAATGTTGAGTCATGTCAAGTGTAAGTCAAGTCTCAATAATGGATGTAACAGTCATAGAGTAGGTGAAGAGACATGAGGGTAGTTGAACGGTAACAAAGGGGAATGTCAAGGGTCACCCCACCCTTTGCTATAAATAGTCCCTCATAACTCATTGTATAGTCTTTTGGTCAACCAAGCTTCTACTAATACTATCTTGAAGAAGGCTTGGACAGTATTGTAACACGCCTTGGCTTCTCCACTACACAGAGGTAGTACATCTCTTTGGGGGAGCAGGTGGATGTGGCTGTAACGTTTCATTGATGGGGCTAGAAGGTTTACATGGATGTATTGTATGATTGGAACTTGCACTTTTATATCATAAAAGCCAGCACATTTTCATGCATATGTTGTTATTGTAGTTATACTGCTCTAATTTCCTTAATGATATATGTTGTTTAACTTACTTATTTGTGTATGAATTGATTCACATACAATTATATGAATCTTGTTGCAAATGTGTTGTATATGTTGTTAATGTTGTCAATATCCGTGTCGACTGCTCTGTTGGACACTAGACAGACCTTTCACATGAACTTATTTGTAATAAACATTGCACTCGTTCGGATTAATCTGCGAGTTTTGTATGTGTTAACTTACCTTGTACATTGTGACTACCGCATCCAAGTGGAATGCTCCATCGAAACCTGTGTATGTCCCTTTAGGTTGTTAGTTCCTAGCCGAGTTGGGACTGCTCCCTTTCAACCTAGAACTCACCTTCACCCTTATCTCCCCCTTTTTGTGTTAGAACCTCTCATACATCTTCCTTGACTCACTGCAGTAGTCACACCCTTGCTACTGACAAAGTTATCTTACTTGCCTCTATGTGACATCGCGATCAAGGCAATATCTTACGACCCATTGTTGGGACTCCTACACCAAACGGTCTGAGGTCTAATTGGTACTTCTTACAAAGGAGATCCCATTGACATGTTGGCGGGTCTAGCACCGTCAACATTTCTGGCGCTAGAAGGAGGGCCTGAAGACAATTTGTGTCCTCTCATCCAATTTTGAACCTTTGCACATCTTTCATGGACTCTTGCACTCTTCTTCCCCCGCGGTGTTTTTCGAATCGTGAAGATGTCTCCATCACAGGGAAGTTTTTTAATCTCTTGTCCACTCACATGTATGATGGTGAAGGCGAAGTGGCATGGCTTGAGCACTTACATAACTTTATTTAAATGCTTCATGAGGAAGATGAGTTTTCTGACGAACAGGTCAGTTTGCTGCTTGCATACACACTTCGTGAATCTCCATTTCGTTGGGTGCTCAGCATACCGTCTGACACCATGCACTAATTTGAGCACTTCTGTGATCTCATTGAAGACACGTTCTATCACTAGGTTCCAGAACATCTTGACTGAAAACTATTACAAAAACAGAGGGCTCTGCATGAATTAGTTATTGATTTTTGGCAGCACTTTTATGACTTGCAATTTCAAGCTCTGAGGAGCCAGATGAAGTTTTCTTATCTTTGGGACTGGTTCAAGTATTTCCTTAAGAAATCTTCCCATCCCAAGAGAAAGTTTGAAATCAAGCCTCGCTCAACATTCTTCAATGATGGAGCTGTGCAATCTCATGTGGATGCAGACACCTTCTCAATTCACTATCTGCATTCCTCTCATTCAACATCTCCACCACTGGAAATGGATGTTGAAGAGCATGCTCACACACATGTTCATCCTTCACATTCTCCCAACATCACTTCACCCAATTTTTGTGCAGATTTGGTTGTGATTCCTTTGATTTCTCATATGCACGTTTGTCTACGACCTCCATCTTCGCACTAGGGTGTTCCTCTGAATGATGTTGTCTTGTGTTCTTCCATTCATAACTCTTCACTTGTTGTGAACGAGGAACAACCCATTGACGGAGTTGGTGTTGCACAACTGACATGCATCGTCATTCATGAAGAGTATGAGTGAGAGCTTGAGCATCAACACTTGGCGAAGGATGACTCCTTTCCGTTCAAGCCCCTTCCATTATTTCCTAACCTCTTTAGTGAACCTACCATCCATGATTTTGCATGTGTGTATTAATCCACGGATGCACCCATTGTTGATCACTCACAGGACTTGCCATATGTTAGTCCATCATTGGACAACGGAGAGGATAAATTACTCATTGAAGATCCACTTGACCTTTCATCTGTCTTTTCCAGAGATACAGAGGATGAGTTTGTTCACTTTGCATCTACCCCTTTGTTTGATTTATTTGATCATGAGGATGATGAAGAATTCATTAATCTTTTAATCGTGGAATTGTGATCCATTTACTTCCATTTTTTTATCACGATCATGACTCTATTGCAGTTGATCTTTCGAAGCCACCCATTTATGATTATCTATATGATGATGAAGTTGAAACACCCAAGACTATCAAGGCACTTCAGCCCAAGTTGATGGTTAGGTCAGGCCCTCGCTCTCTTGGGGTTAGTCTCACTTCTGATCATGAAATTTTTAAATCACCCAAGGCTCCTCATCACTCAAATGTATGAATTATTCCTCTCACACACAGATCACACTTCCTCCACTCGAACTGCACAATCCCATTTCTCATGCATTGGAGGAGCCTTACATTATAAGCACTAGTGCACGATGCAAGTTATCTTTGTTTCTTTTGTTGCTTGCATGTCACAGTCAGGAGTGTGCTTACGCTTCAAAGTTTCACGTAGTGTCACCCAGCACCATGGTAAGTCCATGGACTGCCCGTCATGCACATGCACTCAATTATGTACCATGGGCACTTTGAAACACGAAGTGTGGTTGTCTTCATTATTATATCTTTCTTGCTTGCTGGCCTGCACAACCGGGTTCTTCGTGGACCAAGCCTTCACCAACATGGGTCTACCAATGCACCGGTGGCTGCATTGGAAGTATCACTTCACGTGACCAAGCCCATGCACCGTTCGTATAAGAGTAGGAGTGGTGTTTTATTTTAGTTGTTTTCTTGCATGCTTGTTGCTTACATGCTTTGTTTGCTTGTTTACTTGTTTGCTTGCTTGCTTGTTAGTTTACTTTCTTTGCTTTCACTTTCGCTTCTGCTTTTGCTTTCCTTCGATGTGTGTTAGTTCATTTGTTTCGTTCGTAGGTTAATCTTTCATGAAACCATGTATGACTCTCAAAACAAGTTGGGTCAAGTACAAGAGGGCTTGTACAACTATCATTACTTGGTTATCTTCCATCTTGCCTCTGTATGATGAGCTTGTTACTTTTAGTCCATGATACGTCGAAGGAAAATACGTACTATTCAAAGTGAACCTTGGTGAAAACACAACGCTTGCACACTAACTAGTGTCACCTTCTCCAATCGGTTATTTTTGGGTTAACCCTTGTCATCTCAGTCAAGTAGAGTAAGGTGAGGGGGGAAACTTTAACAGGCATGTCAGAGATACAATAAACTACTTCTCTACTAGAACAACCTCCTTTACTCTTAATAAGTTGGGATCCCTGTTCCGCCTCTGAAATGAATAAGAGTTATGAAAAGTGAAAATGAAAATGAAAAATGAATCAGGCAAAAGAATAGAAAAGCTTCCTACGCAGGGAGGTGATGCAAGTAACTCCATTGGGGTACTGACCAGGCTCGCTAGCAGTGGAGCCATACTTGTGTTCCTATGTGACTCCACCAGGGTACTATCCATGCCTGCTGGCAGTGGAGCAACAACAAAGATGAAACTAAGATTTTGACCACTATACTGCTTGTGCACCTATATAACCCTCAACGCTAATTGAAACAACTATGTTTCCTTGGCTTGGAATGTGTGTCAATCGACCAAGGGTTTGGCAGATGCTACATCTTATAATCAATTTAGTGTGAAGCCAAGATGAGCTGAGAACTGAACAATACTTCTGGGGCTGTTAGACTTGCTTTTCACAAATAAGCTCCATTCAGAGAGCTGGAGTTCTACTAGTGTGTCACCAAGTGTTCTAGCGGCTACAACCACCCTCCAAAATTTTTCCTTAGCTTGTTTTGAAGCCTCTGTACCAACCTTTCACAGCACTTTGTCTTGCTTCGTCAAGTACTCAAGATTCAGTGTTTTCCTCGCACAAAGGTGGCATGTCGATTACAATCGGTTCATTCCCCTCACACGTTGTTCACCCTGACTTGGTCCAACTACAGGCTAAGAAGATTCCCCATTAAAATTGCACATTTTTGGAGGGTAACCAGCCTTTCCTCGAGAAATTTTGCAATCCTCTCTAGCAACCTACTGGGCTCCAGTATTGCGCAATCCTGCCAGCCAACACTCCTAGCAGGATTTGCAAAAATTTCCCCAGCAGGGCTTCTCAGCCCAGGATTTGCGCAAATCGAGGCAGAATTCAGCTACTCTACCCAGAAATGGTGTAATCCTCTTGGGCAATCAACCCAGCTCCCAGCCAGGAATGCACATTTTTCCCAAGCAATTGAGCAACTGCATGCATGAACAGTTCGTTGACCAGTTCCACCCAGGACCGAGGAAACTTGACTTTCATGCATGCATGACTGGTTCTTCTTGGAATAGGAAGAGGCAACATGAAAAAGGCATCCCATGATTCAGGGAGCTATTTTTAGCAATCGGGAGTTACATGCAAAGTTGTTTTAGAATTTTCCCTCCAAGTGTCGCTTTTTCCTATATTTGTGGCATGTGCGTCATGAGACCAAACTTATTTATTCGACACATCAAAGCTCATTCATTCACATCGATCTTGGATCTCTGACATCCCACAGCACATCCAGGACTCTTCAACACATCCGGCTCAGCTATTCACAGGTAAGTGGCCTCAACTTGTCTTTTTCAGCATTTATGTCGCTTTTTGTGTATTCGTTTTTGTGAGTGTTGTTTACTTGATTTATTTGAATGCTTGTTGTCATTTAAATGTATACTAGATTTTCCTAGCTTTGTTTCAATTTTCATTTCTATCTCACTGTTGTCACATGCATTAAACTATTTTGCATGGTCGTTCGCCCAACCGGCGAATTGCCTCACCCACATGCATGTTGAACTGTTTGTTGAATCTTTCATTCATTTTATTCATGCAATGTCAATCACTTCTTTTATCACTTAGTGTCACCATGCATTTTACTATCTTAGATGCTTTCAATTGTCCGTCAGTGAGCCAAGCCAACCTTGGCCCAAGCTCTACCTTCACCAAGGCTGCATTGCGCAATCTGGAGAAGGAAGGCTCACCTTCCTCCCCATAAATGCGCATTCTTTCCCAGCACTAGCCTCCATGACTATTTTGTGCATTTCTAGAGGACAGTGCCTACTGGGCCCAAGAAATTGCGCAAATATGTCCCTGGGCCAGCAATCCTTCCCAAATGGAATTGTGCATTGCGCAATCCCAATAGCCAGTTGCCTCACTAGATTGCACATGTTGCAGCAGATCCAGCAACTGGTACTACCTGCCAGACAGCCTAGACTACCTTTTTCATAGTTCTGGTAGCCAATCACCCAACCTACCAGTAAAAATTGTGCAATCTTACTCATCAGTTTCCTAGGTATGTTTTGTGTCCTTCCCCAGATTTGCTTTGTTTCCACTGACATATTTCTTGCCATGCATGCTGGTTGTTTCTAGATCTTTCAAGTGTTCATCTATCTCAATGGCTTCCAAGAGAATAGGATCACAAGACACTGATGGAGTTGCAGCCAGAATAGCATTTGAACAGGTTTCCTCTATTCTGCTGATCTATGAAGATATGAAGATGTATCTAGACATCAAACTAAAGTGGCAAGATGTTCATGAAACATTCACGCGAAAATTTGGGGAAGAGCTCGAAGACCGTCAAGTGTATGTGAACATTCACAAGTCCGGCTTGTACCGAATTGCATGCAGATACCCAGTGTTCCCATGTGCAGACATGATTCATTGGATCGTTTCTCACACTGACCCCAAGACAATGACCTTGAGCAGTGTCAGTGGGACGAAGCTTGCAACCTTCTGGGCGTGATATTATGAGGAGATGTATCAGATGTCAGAGCCTACAACTATCATGAGTCCTCCATTCAGCTTGCCCAGTAGCAAAGGTAATTCCAGAGACATTCTAAAGGATTGGGTAAAGGAGCCAACTCATTTCAGGATGACACCCAACTAGATCTACAAGACAAAGATATTGAGGAAGGCATACCAATACTTGGTCATATTCACATGTCGATTGAGTGACCAAGCAAGAACTAAAACCTTTCCTCAGAGTTAGGTGATCACATTGGACTAACTAGCTAGAGAAGGTATACCATGCAATTGGTCCGGCATATTGGCTCACCAGCTAAAGGAACAAGTCATGAAGGCTCGACAGTCACCCGAGGGTATGCATGCAGATATTTACATGTCCACCTACATCCTAGATGTAGTTTGTGCCCGACATGACTTCTCAGGCTTGGAGTGGGCATGGTCACTGGCGGAGTCTGTTGTGAACACATATTTCAAGTTATTGTCTGAATGCAGCTTCAAGGGAGTAATCATACATCTATCCGAGCATTTTTTCACCCCAGTGTATAGGTTGATATTCAACAAGATCCACCCTGCATGTCAAAGGAAGCAATGGAGGCATTGTTAGGAATTTCATATTGGTACGCCTCACCGTCCGCACTTTCATTAGAATTTTCAGTGTGGAGAGGCCTCCGTATGTGCTGCCATAGTTTTCCTAGGACGTACTAGTCATGCAGGAAGTAGCGTATCATATCTTAGCAAGATTGACAGCTAGACTGCAGCAGAAGAAGAAGGCACCTTTTCCCACTCTTCCGTTGTGGATTGGTTTATATGAGATCTGGAGTATCAAACAAGCAGATGTTGAAGCAGAACAAATGAAGAAGTACCCATTGAACCTTTGAAGCTTCAACCCGTATGACCCACATTGCATTGTGAGGGATCACTGCATGAGAGTTCAGTTCAACTAGATCCATGGGGAATTTCAATGGGACGAGGAAGACTCATGGAGGTATTGCTACAATTCTTCCAGACACAATGAACAGGTTGACTTCTTCATAGAGTGGTTAGAAAAGCAACATGAAGAAGCATCACAGAGAGCACCAGTAGTAGCAGCAGTATTAGTAGCAGAGGCAGCAGAGCCAAGCATACATGTGTGTGACAAAGGGAAGAGGAAGATTGTTGGTCGCATGGAGGAGGATCAAAGCTGCAAGTTTCAAGCAGATCCACTTGTAGAACAAGAAGATATGGCTATTTAAGCAAACAGGTAGCATCATGACAAGAAAATCGCACAAACGCAGAGGGATAAGAAGAGAATGGAAGAAGCAGAGAAGGAGTTGCATGAGCTGAGGGAGTAACTTCAGAAAGAACAAGAGCTACACCAATAGGAGAAGGAAGCGCAGCAACAACAGATACAGTAGGGGGCACATCACATGAAGATAGACAAAGGAGCACCCGTACAAGTAGTTGATTCATTTGAACAGCTAGAATTAGGCGAATAGAGTGAACCATCGCAGGGGAAAGACTTTTCTCATGAGATAGAACAGGCGCTTGAATAGTTGGATGCAGACATGGAGAAGCAGGAGTTGGAACAGGACACAGACCTCATGCCTAACAACAAAGAGGTCGATTCACTCACTTTTTTGCATCCAGTTGATGAGCAAGTCTCAAATGACCAAGGAGGCATTGAGATCCTTAGTGGTTAGCCATAATAGAGATGCACAACATCTCATTTGATGAATCTCATCATAGAGTTGTGCAGTGTCAGAATGTACTGACTTCGGAGGACCAAACATCCCCTATGCAAGTTGAAGAACAAGTGATCTTGACTGATGTGCACAAGCATCCAGCTACTTTGGCCGATGCAACTAGAGTCCATGTCAAAGCCACCATATCAAGTGTTCGTTTCCTCATAGCTAAGAATGAGTGAATGGCGAAGGAACTGCGGGTGGCCAAGAAAGGAGGAGAGTTGGTGACAATGTCGGCCCAAGCTAAACTGAAGAAGGCAATACTAGATGAAGTATTGTCGCTTGATCTATTTATGCGAGCATTGTATTCCAAGTTCAGTACCATGCATTAAGCAGTTGTCCATCTCCATGGAGGGAAGTAGCGATGTGCGAGAAGAGCATGCATCTTGAAGAACATACATGTTGTTGTTGACAACATGCAAGCATGGACTATGAAGTACAAGGGAGTCTCGCTTCACTTGCCAAAGATGATGAGGGCCAATGCGATCAAACTGCAACCACATATTCGAAGTCAAATATGGAACTATGAATACCTACCGAAACTCATCACTATCATAGAGGCTTCCCATGCATGAGTATTCAAGAGCATGGATGTTATAGTGCACACTCATGTGATCCCATCACTTGGGACTCTCACCCAGGCTAAGACAAATAAGCAGGTCCGACATGAGCTTGACTCATACTTCGATTAGTTGATGTGCACTGCCACCAACTCAAACTTTCCTATCAATGCAGACATCATGTGAAAGTACATTGCTAGTTTGGCCACATTGAAAACAATGATGCACATGCTTTCAGACGAGTTGGAGAGAGGAGCCCAAGCAGTGTACCTAGATGCTATGGAGGTAAGGTTCAAGTTTCAGATGGATTTCACAGCAGAACACACGGACACTATCAAGGACTACCAATCTTGGCATCAATATGTTACTATTGATCAGCATGAGGATGTCAAGCAGTTGGACTTCTATGGTTGTCTAATTCATAATGATGTTTAGTTTGGATTGTTCAACCCATTTTTCACATGGATACATGTGCATTGTAATCTTGAGTCATGTCAAGTGTAAGACATGTCTCAATAGTGGATGTAACAATCATAGAGTAGGTGAAGAGTCATGAGGGTAGTTGGACGGTCACAAAGGGGAATGTCAATGTTCACCCCACCCTTAGCTATAAATAGTCCCTCATAACTCATTATATAGACTTTTGGTCAACCAAACTTCTACTAAGACTATCTTGAAGAAGGCTTGGACACTATTGTAACACACCTTGGCTTCTCCATTGCACGGAGCTAGTAGGTCTCTTTGGAGGAGCATGCGGATGTGGCTGTAACATTTCATTGATGGGGCTAGCAGGTTTACATGGCTGTATTGTATGATTGGAACTTGCACTTTCATATAATAAGAGCCACCACATTTTCATGCATATGTTGTTATTGTAGTTGGACTGCTCCAGTTGCCTTAATGATATATGTTGTTTAACTTACGTATTTTTGTATGAACTGATTCATGTGAAATTATGTGAATATTGTTGCAAATGTGTTGTATATGTTGTTAATTTTGTCATTGTCCATGTCGACTGCTCTTCCAGACACTAGACAGACCTTTCACATGAACCTTGTTGTAATAACCATTGCACTCATTCGGACTGATTTGTGAGTGTTGTATGTGTTATCTTACCTTGTATCTTGTGACTACTGCATCCGATTGGACTGCTCCGCCAGAAGTTGTGTATGTCCCTTTGTGTTGTGTGTTCCTAGCCGAGTTGGGATTGATCCCTTTCAACCTAGAACTCGCCTTCACCCTTATCTCCCCCTTTTTGTGTTATAACCTCTCATACATATTCCTTGACTCACTGCAGCAGTCACACCCTTGCTACTAACAGAATTATCTTACTATGTGCAACATTGTGGCCAAAGCATTACCTTACGACCCACTGCTAAGACTCCTACACCAAACGGTCTGAGGTCTAATTGGGACTTCTTACGAGGGAGATCCCCTTGACATGTTGGCGGGTCCAGCACCATCAACACAGTACTATCTTAATAGATGATGATCAGTTCTAAATGAATACCATTAAAATCAATAGCATTTAAATGTCCTTTTAGAACTTTGATGTTGATTCGTGATTAAGATGACATATGGCCTCTGACGCACTATACGTATGCTTGTTTAATTCATTTCTAAAATCTCTCCGAAAGTGGTTTGCTTCGTTTGTTTTCAAACTAACAAGAATTATTTAGGTTTGATTTATCATATGTCTATTGTTTTTTTTAATTCCCTAAGTCTTGTTGTAGGCCCGTTAGCACTGAACGTGTTTCTAAAAGCTCTAGGAAAATAGTTTCCGTAGTTTGTTTTGAAACTGATAAGTGTTATCAGGTTTTCTTTATCATATGTCTATTATTTTTTGAATTCCCTGAGTCTTGTTGGTATCATTGTTGTCAAAAACATTTTTCTAGTGAAGTGCCTTCTCAAATTATTTTTGTTTTAAGCCAAAATTAATTTAAATGTAAACTCTATCAGGATTTTGAAAGATGATTCCAAATTATTGGCCTTATTAATTTGGTGTTGCACTAGAATCTATCATAATAGCTCCAGAGAACTAGTAAGCCAAACAGGGGGGCATGTGTCACTTGATTTCTATTATTTCGTCAGAGAATACCACAATTTAGTTGTTACTATTACAATACTAACAACGAGACAAATGGCCCAAGGAAGAAATGCCATAAGTATGCAGGAATATTTATATGCATTCAGCCAATATATCTTAATGATCAACAAATATATCTTAATGTTGATGAATAGCATTTTGGAACCTCAGCAAAGGCTTGGGAGACTAGAAGATGAACTGGATTCCATAAGAATGCAATTACAATAGCTCTAACAAAACATGAGCGAAGCAATCAAACCTCCATTCTCGCAGCATAATCAAGAGATACTCCAACCTTCAGGAACCATCGTTGATTAATAAATAAATTGTTACCAAATTTTAATACTTTCTCAACCAATTTCAAAATTCAATATATGTTAAAGGCTATTTATTGCAATTTTTTGGAGGCATTAAAAGAAATACTTTTTCGAAACATATAGTAGAATAGTCCAATAAGCTTGCATCACATATACTCTAATCATGTTCATGGGACATAAATCTTGTAAATTATGCCAAATTGGCTCATTATACTTATTGAAATTTTATGTGTGAAGGTATTTTCTTTCGTTTTCTAATCAAATTGTACAATTCAAAGCAAAGGATTGTGTTCCCTCCTTTAGGAAAATTTACATGCTAGAAAAAATTATCTTATTGTTTTGTTTAAGAAGTCGTTTGTGATGGCAAAATCTATGCAAACATAAATTATGTTTGAAGAAAAAAAAATCTAATATTGTTTTACTCATCATAGGATTTGCAAATTTGATAAATCAATAAAATGATGTAAGAAATCACATTGCAAAAAATAACACACGACATAGGACAATGAGCTAGCCACACAATATATTGTGAATGTTAAAGTATATATAATATAAGTAAATCACATAATACAAAATATGGAACTTAAAAAAATAAATTCATTGAAACTCGTCTTTATACAATGTTAATAACAACACATCAGGTAACCACAGGATGCAATCAAATATCAACCATCCAATGTACCGAAGAATCTCTTTGAAAATGGTCAAATCCTTCAAACATAAAGTAGAAGTTGGAGTTAATATTGCAAGTGAGAATGTTCCCCCACCCCTCACTTGTCCCTAGTCAATGGGAATTCAGTCTTACTAGTTACTGGTAACATGGATATTCGCACCTTCCATAGAACACTTCTTGATTTTGATAACCCGACAATAATACAAGTTCATGAAGTTGACCGCATCATACCATCTCTATAATATTGTTATTATATTACTCAACAATGAAACTAAAGAGAATTGTACCATCATTAGATTGCTCGACGATGCAAATAAAGAGAATTGTCATTGTATACACAAAAGCATGTTTTGATGGTTTTTTATAAATGTGCCATCGATCTCAAAAATACACAAAAAATCAATAGCGGTTGATTTTTCTACACAGTATTGTTGATAGGAAACTTTTCTTAGATCAAGAAATACTTTTTCCAATTCCACACCTCTTAGGACACAACATGTCACAGTCTTGTTGTTTTCAAGTATCATACAGTTTAACCTATGGAAATAAGAAAAGTGACAGTTTTCCCTGCAAATGGTACAACAAACCATAATTTCATTCATAGTTCTAGCAGTTGTAATTGGACTATTTAATTTTTTACATACACTCTCAAAGGGATTCATATATGCACTAGTTATTTTTGTATTCATTGAAAGTGCTAAAAATTTGATATAGAAAAATGAGAGTTAGCAACATGAAATCAAAAATATCTCTCTCTCTCTCTATCTATCTATCTATCTATCTATCTATATATATCTATATATATAATATATATATATATATATATATATATATAATATATATATTATATATATATATATATATATAGAGAGAGAGAGAGAGAGAGAGAGAGAGAGAGTTTACCGTGCATACTCCACTCACCAAAGAAATAAATTTTCTCAAACTCTACTTTTTTCTTTGATTTCAATGAACATATGAACATCGATTGTGAAGTCTGGAAAACTATTTCTTGTTTTTTTAACTATGTTTTTTAGAAAAATGAGCATAAAGGTGGTTTTTTGCAAATTTCTTTGGATTGAAAGATATATTAGAATAATTGTTGTGTACTTTAACCTATCACATATGCAGTATTTATAAAAAAATACATGTAAATCATATAAGAGGCAGACAATAACTTGTTATCATTGAAACATTCAAATAAATCTAAGCTTACTATCATCCTATCCTATTCAACATTCTCTTCTTTGATTTCTAGTACATATTGCATCCCTATTTCTATTGTTGAAATTACAATGGTACAGACTATGCGAACTAGAAATGGATCTAAACTATAGGACATATTTACAATCGTCATATTTGGGAATAAATGTTACTCTCCAGAAAGAGGACAATTTTTTTCTACAATGCTGGAGCCATTTAATGAGATAGTTTTCTCATACTCGCCACTATCATATTTGTGCTTTGGAATGATTTTAAAATTTCTAATAGAAACACCAATATTTGCAATAAGTTTTTCCTCATGTTGTTCGATAAATTGTTTTGGCACAAGGAATTTTATTGTCATTTTTCCTTCTTATTCTTCAAATATGCACAAAGTATTGGTCTTGTCTTATTTTCTTTGTCAAAAAACATTTGATATCTAACTAACACAATTCCATGGAAAATGATTCATGCTATGTTGTTACTAATATCTTCGATTAATAATGGGATGGACTGGATATTCTTTTTACTAGTCATGACCATTCAATTGAAATTAATTCAAGAAATGAAAAAGAAATATGATATATAGTTAGCCAAAATTGGACAAAACTATTTTTATGTATCAATATCTCATCTATTTTCTACTCCTTTCGTTGTGCCTCCTACGACATCTGCTTCTATAATTGTGCTTATTTTAATCTCTACTTCTTCATACATGTCTACATCACATCATTGACAATCCCTTTTTTTAAGACATGATCAAAATCTGATGCTTTTTCTTGTTCACATAAAATACACAAAAATCACTACTTAAAAGGACATTATAATTTATACAAAGTAAGAATTGGGCTATGAAGACAGAACTAGATATCACAAAGTCATTGGCTATGTATATTCTAATATCAGGTTCATATTTAGTAGATAGAATCTGATTTCTATGCATATAGGTAAAATACTAAATAGATTTTAGTTTTGACATATTCTAATTTATAGTTGTAGGTTTTAACCCCGTACAGAAATTACCTGCATACGAATTTTAAATCACAGGAAAAATAAAAATGCGAGAGCATAACACATAAAACACATATACACAGAGATTGCCCACTGGATCCCAAAACCAAGACTACCAGTTGATTTTTCATTATGTTCCTTTCAATGTTACAATACATATTTATACATGCCGAAGCATCCAATACCATGGACCGAAAAACCATCACATCCAATACCATGGACCAAAAAAACCATCGATCCAATACCATGGACCGAAAACCATCGCGTCCAAAAAACATGTGCGAAAGTCATGCACAAAACCATAGGTGGGTCCGCCCAACCTAACATAGGGTGCAAAACCAAATTTTTCCGCGGCGCTGCCCCGGACCCCATAAAGTGGGGTTACGAGTACCCCTAAAACCCCCTGTTAACTATGTGGAAAGAATATAACACAACCCAACAAGGATCAATGATTTGGACAAAGAGAAGTAGTTAGGGTAACTACTCTCCCTTCTGAGCTTAACAAGGGGGAAACCATCTTCATGGCACTTCTTCTGTACAGGGAGCTCTATGCCTTCTCATTGTAATTTTGCTTAAACACTGTCTATACCTTCCAACTTGCCTACCAGGTAACTTGTAACTCAATTCAACAACTTTATCTTTTTTTTAGGGTTTACACTCGGTCCATCATTTAACTGTTGGGGTTTACTTTAGGCAAACTTCCAAGTTGACAGTGAGCATGCTGAACCCTTCTATGTCAGTTCCTTGTCTCTGTTTGAAGCTTGGCTTAGCCGAAGGTGATTCCATTAGCTCACTTGATCACAGGTAACACCTAAATTTTGTTTGATCTTTTATTCTGCCTTACTAGGAGTTCTTTTAATTTTTCTAATGTATCATTGGTTGCAAGAATGCTCAACCCTTGGAGGATTAAGGGTTTGTTTCTGATAAATGCTTCTCAACCTTCCTCATGTTCATGTTTTCCTTTTTGAATTTCCCTTACATAGGGTCTTCGTGATTTTTAATTGTCCATTATTTTTTTGACTTACAAGTAAGTTTGCAGTCTCAACTTTGTTTTGGGTGTGGTGTCCAACAAAGATTCGTTGTTGACAACTTCAAGTGTGACTAACTCATATCCATTTTCTTCCAGGTGCAACAACTATCCTCTAAAATGACGGGAATCCCTCCTCTTTACTTTCTGTTAGTTTTCTTATTGATATCTAAGGCTTTATCAGTCTGAGGGTTTGTATGGTTACAACCCTCAACCCCATAATAAGGTACATTTGCCATAGAATATATATTATTCAAAGTTTTTAGGTGCCGCAAGCAGTAGGAGTATCTCGTGACTATACATTCTGATTTTAATGAATAATCCTCTTGTATTATAAAAGGGCCTAATGAAAATCTTGTTTTGCTAACATAATAATAATCTATATGGATTTTGATTTACTTTATCATGCGATTTCTACCGAACGTCATAAAATAAGTTAATTATGTTCCAATCGTGCTCTAGTTTTTTTTTCTTTCCTTTGCAGGTGTTGGAATGAAAACCCAAATTTGGGCTTCCTTATGGGTTATATTTGCATAGATTTCCAATCATGCATTAAATTAGTATTTCCAAGAATTTATAGTTTTGTTCATAAGCTCCTTACAAAATTCGACTTATATAGTGTTTGTGTCTTCCTCTAAAATTGTACATACAATTTTTTTATTAATATGGAAAGGGTTTCCAGGATCCCTACACTTCCTCTAAAGTTTCCTCTTAATTGCATCTGTTAATAATATATTGTTAAAATAATCATAGGCCATTGTCGAATGGGTTAATATTCTCATGATAGTTGGTTAATCTTTGTTATTACATCGCTTTTGGCAAAGTTTAGAGTTCATACTTCCTACTGAGTTTACTTAGGTGTACAAAGTTACACACTTACTTGATATTGGTTGATTATCATATGTTCCTTTAATACGGTTATGGAGGAGTAAACTCTTTGTTGGCCTTGCGAAGTATAGATATGTATTTCTTATGAATTGGTGATAATGAAGTTCTTTCTCAATTATTCATATCTTAGGTATAGAATTACTTATTTAGATCAAACTCTTGTGAGGCTGAGGGGTTGCCTAGGGCTACTAGTAACCTGGCTTGGCCTCGAGCTAACCCCATACCCTATCAAGTTAAACAAATGAAACTTATTTTCTCTTTTTACAACTAGTTTAGTAATTGACACTTTGAAGAAAATCAATGTAATACAATGCACATGTTAATTTCTTTATAGTCTACAAGTCTAGCTTTGGTTCCCTAGTCCATTTTCTGGAAAGAGGGATTGAGCCAAAGCTATCGACTCCATTGATTCGACCTGGGTTCTAACCTAGACATTTATTTTGAAAGAAAAACAAAAAGGGAAAAACCTTGTCATAAAAATTTATAGTTCATTTTTATGACATACAAGTTTCATTCATCTATAATAAGGCCATTCATACATTAATTTAGAAAATTCCTTAAGTAACAAGAGTACCACAATCCTATTTGTAACCTCCTATTCAATAAACAAATTTGCATTATACTTATTTGTTCTTATCTCTTGTTATTTATTTATTGATCCACAAAACCACAAAGAAGGCAATGCTCCTCCCAACCTGCGAGACTAGTCACAACTGCATATTCCCTCGTGTTAGGATATTTCGACACATAGGAAATAGTTAAGTTCAACTTGGTCTAGTATAGAGTTAGGTAAAGTGTGTTTCTTTACCGTTGTACATTTTGTAACTTACAATCCGACGGTCACGATATGTAGTGATCCGACGGTTCATTCTCTCCTCGGTATTACCGACACTTGATCCGTGACTTGACACCCGATTGGTCCATGAATTCTATTTAAAGCGCATGGAGGGTCATTTGTAGGTTAACCGTGCATGAGAGAAGCTTATGTAAATTTTCATTCTTTTATTAATAAATTTCCTGTAGTAGCCACGTTGGCGCAGGCCGTGGACTGTTTCCCTCTCTGAGGGTTTTAACCACGTCAAAATACTGGTGTATTGATCTGTGATCTGTTTGTGAGCGGTGTCCTTTTGGTGTTCTGTCTGAGGAACTTACCCTGTAAATTCCTACACAAGGGCCTCGAGGATGGATCTTTTGAAGGACTCATTCTTCAATAGTTCAATCAGAGGCATGGATATCTTTAGCTTCTGAATTTTTGATTAAAAATTGAAAGGAGAAGGAGACTTTTCAAGACCTCTTACCTCATGAGTTGGAGCATTGAGGTTGATGGGATTAACTGTTGGTTGCTTCTGCTTATTAGATGGTTGTACTACAGGGATAACAACTCTTTGAACAAGAGTTTCCTTAGCATTATTTACTTTTGACCTTAGATCATATCTTTGCTGATCTAGAGTTTGTAAAGTAGCTTCCCCATCCCATTCTTGGTTAATTAGGTCATTGAATAATGACCTTTCATAGGCAGCTAAGGTAAAAAAGGAGGCATTGCCTTTGTCTTCCAAATAATGGATCTCATCTTCTTCTTCAAACTGCTCTTCTTCCATCACTGTATTTTGAAAAGGAGCCCTCACCCTTTGGTCTTCATTAACATCTTTGTTTCTTTGCAAAATCTGCAACTACTCATTAGTTCTTCTATATGGATTCGGATTTGGATTTCTAGGAGAAAAGGTTTTAGGAGCTCTTCCTTTCCGCGGGTGCTACTCAAACTCTAATTTGGAGATTTTAGAGGTTAATGACTCGATTATTTTTGTAATTTTATCTATCTTAGGATCAGAGGATGATGAAGACTCACCCCTTTGTCTTCTTCTATCAACATTTCCCTTGAGCTTCTCTACGGCCATGATGTTTGATTCCACTTCCAAGGCTGCATATTGCATGTCATCCAAAGTAGCACATCGCCTCTCCCTCAACAGTAGGCAAAATTCAAAATAGGTGAGTTTAGCAGAGGTAGTAGTGGGTTTTACTTCAGCTGGTATCTTGTTGTACATACGGTTAAACCTCTTATTGAAATCAGACAACAACTCACCATTTTCTCTCTTTAAGTTGCCAAACTCAATGTGATAGTAGAGGAGGTCCTTTTTATCCCCCTAATGCTTTAGGAATGCATCATCTAAAGCTTCAATATCTACTATAGATCTTGGGGTTAGTTCTCTGAACCATTTTCTAGCCTCTCCATCTAGGCTTTGAAAAAAGACTCTCATCGAGACATCATCTTCACTAATGTCCAGATTATCATCATAGCTATAGAATGACTCAAGATGCTCTTCAGCAGTAACACCTTCAGTCCCAGTGAACTTAGACCTATAATTTTGATATTCTCTAGTAGGTATGGAATTCAGAGGAGTGTAGAGGTCCATACCTAGCAGCTATGATTCTTTCCATTTTGGTAGGTGCTTGTGGACTTGCCATAGTTGTGGTGGCTATAAGAGTACTGGCAGTCTGAATGACAGAGTGCTGAAGGGTGACTGACAGGACCAAAGGAGTCTAATGGATAGGAGGAGAGGTTTCCTTTGGGCTTATAACAAAAAAAAACCTAACGAATAAGGAGCTTTATGAATCTTTGAGATTTTTTCTTCACTGCTAGTATTAGAATCTGTACTCTCAACATGTATTTGTTATATTGCAGGATTTTCTTGAAGAGATATAAAATATTCTTTAGGTTTACTTGAACCTGATGCTCCTTTCTACAATACCTTTCTTTCTTTGATGATCTTTTCAGGGTCGGGTACTGGGTCAGCTTGTGACTTCTGAGGGTTTCTCCGAGTATGCCTCACAAACTGAACTATAACTATGAAGTGGAGTCGCCAAGAGGTTTGGTCTCCAGTAGAGTCGCTAGATAGATGATTACAACCAAAATGTGCCCGGACTTTGTCTATCATCAAAGCTGCATCTGTGTCATTTCCCAGGGAAGATGAGCTTCAGTTTCCTCTTCCTGGTAATGGCACCAATTATGTTATCACTCTAGGAAACTCTCCTAGGTTGCAGCTCGGAGATGTCTGGTAACATATAATCTTCAATATTGTTCTCAAAACTATTGGAATGGATGATGGTTTGGATCAAGTTAGATAACCATTTCAACTCTTTTTTCACACAATGCATGCATGAACACTCTCACCAACATAAGGCTTTAGAACACTAATTCTCAATAAGTTATAAATTCAATGGATAGATGGAGAATACTGACTATACCAGCAGATTGCATACATAAACATACATCAATGGCTAGCTACAGGCAGCAAAGAAGCTTGCAGATATAATATATCAAAGCAAAGATAAGATGATAGTTATCTGGCCTTAGACATAAAGAAAACATGAACAAACTATTCAAGTGCAAGCATAGAACAACAAAGAGAATGGACATTGAACATATAATGGAAAAAGAAGCTTATATTGCATAGAATGAAGATGAGAAGCTTGAATGAAGAAAGGAGCAATAATCTCCAAAGGTTGAACCTCTATTACATTTATTTTTATGCCTTTTATAGGCCCTTTACAATGCTCCTAATCTCTCTAGAAGGTTCGGAGTCTTAATCTATTCGATCTACATTGTTAACTGCTTTGATTCCCTGAAGGCAAGCGTGGCTTGATGATTTCTTCTTCTGACAGAATACTAAACATATTCAGATATTTTGGGTAGCTTACTGTGATGTCTGGGAGCTCTCTCATGCTAGAGGTGCTCCATAATGTTTGTTAGGATGGCTGTTGCCCTGTTTGTGTCATTGATGTTGCCTTATCTTGTTTGATTTGGCTGTGTGGCATGTTGTGGCTCCATGACTGCTTTGTCATGGATTCATCCCTTGCTTTGTGGTGAAATGGATCTTCAGGCCTAAGAAATATCTTTAAAATGTAGATAGTGATTGCTTTCTGTTATGAACAGAAAACACAACAATTCTGAGAATTCTCACCCCTTGCTATTCATTCCTGACTTCAAAAGTTCTAAAATATGATTTAATTATCCATTAGATCCAGCCTTGTTGCCATTGCAAGTCGCATTTGGCCTGTTCCTGTGTGTTTCATTTATACAACGAAAACAATGAAAAATGCTTTGGGCGGAGTTCAAATTTCATATATTCCACTTCCCAGATCCTCTCAGGTCCAGGCTTCATCGCTATCGGCGTTTCTAGGCTTCCTTTGTATTTTCGTTATATAACAAAAATACATGAAAAATATTTAAAAAAAAACTTTGGAGCAGACCTAAAAGGTTATCAAATATCGCATATAATTACATTGGGTCCAACCCATTGGGTTGCAAACATGTCTGTGCCTAGGCCCTGCCCCATGGTATATCACCAATGCGATACAGCGATGCGATTTGATCGCAATCGCTGATCGCTTAATGCCTGGGCCTTTTTTATATATATCATATGCCTCCCACCGATGCGACCTACCGATTCGATCATCGGCGATCGCTGATCGGTGGTGTCATGTGCTTGCCTATAAACTATCCCCTCTACTTGTCTGATTGCGATTAGACACCTAGATCTGGGCTGTTGATCAGCTAGATCTAATGGTGGTTATTACTTCTCTGTTTAAGCCTGTGTTTGTGGGTTTTTCACTGATTTCTAAGCATTTTAGACTCCCGATAGTGTTTTTCAGCCCTTCTAAGGGCTTTCCTCCCCTGCTTGTTTCGATCAATGGATGATCTTTGGGCACTTTTGAGGACTTAGGGAGTGCTTTGGAGCATATTTGGATCCAATTTTGGGCCTTTTGTCAACGAGGCTAACAGGGGCGTCCTTCTGGTTGCAACAAGATATTAGGGTCTAGTAATGTCCTACAGGTTGCAGCCTGCAAATTAGGGGGTTGACGCCTCCCTTAGTTGTAGCTGAAATCTTGATGTAATCAATTTTCTTTTAACAAGGAGAAGACAATAACTAAAGAAGCATTCATTTGTTTTTGATCCAGATGGGTTTTCCACCTAAAAATATTTGTGTCCGTTGTTTTATCTTTCTGCATTATTGTATGGTGTTGTATGCTATTGATTATTGTTTATGATCATCTGAAGAAGAACAATAATAATAACTAAATATTAACTAATTCTCTGAAAAGGATTAAAAAGTGCTAATAGCTAAGAAATACTAATTCACCCCCCTCTTAGTATTTCCAACAATTGGTATCAGAGGGAGGTTCCTTCAGTAACAACTTAACCACTAGAAGGTATTTTTTAGAGCATAGAAATGGGAAAGTCAAAAAGGCAGGTTGCAAGGACTTCAAAGGAAGGTACACGTACAACAAAATCTGAAGCAAGTGAGTATTCTGTACCAACCCTTGATTTTGATGCAGATAATTACTAGATATGGGAATCCAGGATGGAAGTACATTTGTAGGCACATGGAGTATTGAAAGCAATTGTTTCTAGAGACACATATACTGACGAAACTAAAAGGTACAATTCAAAGGCCATGAATGTAATTTTGAATTTTTTGCCAAATTCTGTGAAAACAAATGTTGGTCAATGTTCAACAGCTAAATCTATTTGGGAAAAGCTTCATAATCTCTATTCAACAAAGAAATCAGGTCAAGATGTTATTGAAAATTCAGATCCTTTTGATTATGATGAAGAAATTGGATAAATGAGTAAGAAAAAATTTCAAAATCAAGTGATCAAGGTGATAAAGGAACTCAAAAGTCAAAAGGAAAAGACAACACTTTTGGAAGTAGAATTGAAGACAACAAAAGAACTCATCAAGGAAAATGAAGAGTATGAGAATATTATTAGTAGTCTTACAATTCAATTGGAAGAAGTCAAGAATATCAAGAAACAAGAACTCAACACAGCCTTTGCAGAGATTAATAGGCTCAAATAATAGATGCAGGAAGCAGAAATTGAAAGGAAGGAATCTGATCAAAGATACATATCCGCAATTGGCCAAAATAAAAAGGAATTAGAAACAACTTCTGCATAAATAAGAAGGCCCAAGATTGAAAATGAGAAGTAGAAGGAATAGATGCAACTTCTCAACAAAGAAGTAAAGAAGGCCACTCTTCTCAAGCTACAGGTTGAGGAGGAAGAAAAAATAAGGGAGATCTTGAAAATATGGTTTGAAGAAGATCTTGATCAAAAGCAAGAAGAACTTAATGCAACCCGTGATGAGATCAACAAACTCAAGGGATCGCAAAAAGAACACTTGCAAAATATGATAGATGAAGAAAAGATGAAGGTAATTAAAGTTGGTAAAGCTCCAGTTGATGAAGGTACAATCTCCACATCTTCACAGGATGATTCTAAGAAGGAAATTGATCTAAGTGAAAAACCAAAGAATAACGTTACAAATCCAAAGAACAAGACCAACGCAGTCAAGAGGAAAGGATGACAACAGACTACAACATTTCCTCCAAAGAAGAATGATAAATCTTCCAGGAATGTTCATTTATTTAATGGTTATTGATTTTTATGTGCTAACTATAGACATATGGCCAGGGATTGTAAAGTTGTTTACAGGTAAAATTATCATGGCCCATTGCATCCGAATGAATTATCCAAGTACACATGTTCATTTGATGGTTACTGATTCTTATGTGCTAACTGTGGACATATGGCTACGGATTGTGAAGTTTTTGACAGGTCCAATTATTATATGCAAAACCCTAGAAGTAAATTTGTAGGATCACGAGACAGGTTCCACAATGATTTTTTTCAGAAGAGAATATGTGCTAGATGGGCCAAACATTGAATTTTTCAAATGCCATAACTATGGCCACAATGCTCATGATTGTAGATGTCAAATGGAATCACCTATTGACAACATTGAATGATTCAAGTGTCATAACTATGGACACATAGCTCATCACTGCATGTACAAGATGGAATCAACCATGAATGAAAATTCTGAGGATGAGAATAAGAAGGTTTGGGAAATAAAACAGGTATGAGATGAACAATTACAAGATGAGCAAGAAAAGAAAGAAGGTGAGAAGGTCTTAGAAGTTAAGCTTTTAGGATTTGTAACAGGTCATAAGGAATCAACAGTTGCTTCGGTTAATGACTTGAGTCAAGATGGTCCATTAGAAGACTGACTATTTTGAATGATTCAACTCATCAACTCCTTGAAATTTGAAGAGGAGTCATCTATGCAGCAATATATGGCACAAGTCGATGATTGACAGATAGATAGTTTGAACAAGATGGCACTTTCATTACAGGTTCAAGGGAAGCACATACATGACATAGGTCAATAGGGATCGTCACTGATAAACTATTACAAGAAGACTTCTCGTCAGGGGGAACACAAGAAAATAACAAGTCCACATGAAGCAAGCAAATTCTCAGGGGAGTAATCCTTTACCATTGATGTCAAAGGGGGAGAGAAAAACCTGAGAAGGAGATTGAAATCTCGAGAAGGAGGTGAAGCATGAAGGAAGGGGGAATTGTACTCGCAGGGGGAGTATGTGTGTTGCCATCAACGAAAAAGGGGGAGATTGTTGGATGGTGTTGCCATTGACGTCAAACCATGTAGTTGAATAGGTTTGAATTTGACCAAAAACACGAGTCATTGATGTCAAATGGTTAATGAACACTTCTTAGTAAATGTCAGATTACATCAAAATGGTAGCTATATTGTTGGATGGTTAAAAACCCACGTCTTAGGGTTTGGGTTGCTTGGACTAAGGATGTAACCCGACATTGTCGAGGTTTTTTGGTAGGTCAAATAATTGAGTTTTGGTCTGAGATCTATGTCATTATATTCTACTCGAAAATATGTTTTTGTTTACATGTGATATGCCCCAAGAAGCCTCCTAGTTTGAGAGATATTCACAATTGAAGTTGGTGACCCCACCTTCTGGGTTAAAACCTGAAGGGGTGGTGACTTGGCATAATTTTATTGGTTGTAGCCAAAAACGCCACAAGGATACTAACATAACATCAAACTATTAATTGAATAATTTGGATGTCCTATTAATGTAATTCCTAGAACATTTGATGATGTGGCACCTTTACATTGGCCTAGATGGATTTTATTCAAGGTTGTGCTTAGAAAACACCTTAATCATTATTTGAAATTACGAAAGGCATTAGACTCCATAAAAACATCAAACTCCCATTTCCTTAGTCGAAAAGCTTCTAAGCAATCTTAAATTTTAGTGAAAATTTACTTGGAGGACCCTACAAATATATTTTAAAATTAGAAATCAAAATGTTAAGGGTGTTTAGGCCTAAAAGAAAAATGATACTAGAAACTCAATCTTATATTAGGGCTTAAGAAACCATTCAATAGCATTTAAATAACACTCACTAATATTTAGTTAAGCCTAAAGCCTCTCCAATGTATATCCCATGAAGCTCTTACCAAACAATATTAAAACACACCCAATACCTAAATGGCTTGCTTAGGAATAAAGAAAATGATTTAAAATGGTAAAATAATATTAATAAATATAATAAGAAAAGTGTGACCCTAATGTCAATCTCCTAAGTTCCTCTAACTAGCTTCACCACACACTATAAAAAGAGACTCCTAATCTCCAAAACATAACATCTCAACGAATCTTTTTATGCTTGACCTTTGAAATTACTTGACCTTCCTGAGGTAGATTAGCGAAATTTTTTGAGGAAGAGAAGTGTGGTTCCTATGGCAAGGGAAACAAAGATATTTAAGGAAAATAAAGTGCAGATCTCTATGGACAACAAAGGTTTGTTTTTTGGTAAGGATCTTGCCTTGTTATCTCTTGATCCTGTGTAGTTTAAGGTTAAGACTTTCCTTTGCTCCCCTTACAAAGTTGCAAGTTTGTTTCTTCATTTTATGGATCCGTTGGTCATGTTCTAGGCATAAACTTACTAGTCTAAAATCACTACAGTTGTGGAGATCCTGTGAGTTGTTACAGACCTTGATCACTTTATAAAAATTCAAGACGGAGTCTTCAAGAAATCCATGACTTTTGTGGTGTAGTTCTGTTGTAACTGACTCTAGCATAAAATAATGTTAAGTCTACCAATATTCATATATGTGTGCGAGTCATCCTTGTAAGTCGAAATAATTTAGGATATACTCGGTGGGTATCTACAACACCTTTTTGCAAAATTCAGATTTGAAGTCTCTTTGTTTAGACATTCATATCTATAGGAGCAATAATTTTGCAATAGTATAGGTTTACTGCAACAATAGTTTAAGACTAAGGTTTTTGTCATTGTTGAAGAATAGTATACACATTGGTTATTGGGATGATGATGCAGTAATCTTTGACAAACTGTATCAATGATCTAATAATGTGTATGGACAACGACATGTGTAAAGACACCGGTCCCCTTTTCAATACATGACGTTGTTTCTTATCACAAGACAATGGCAGTAAGTTCATATTAAATTGAACAATTTTAAGCATCATGTACCAAGCCAATGATTGATTCAACATCTTATTGAAAAACCTCTCATTGCAATTTTGAACTAAAACACAAACATACTTTATGTGATCTTACAAAGCAGTGAATGATATGACAGTAAATTAACATGACAAGGACACATAGATAACTGTGGTATATATATATGGGCTTGTAAGTGACACTTAGTAACACAAATAACATAGAACTTATTTTATGTGACCTTGCAGTAATAGACTTAACCATGACTTGACATCTGATCTTACATTAACAATGATGTATGCATCAAATTTGTGAACAACAATGCACATACATAGTGAACCTATCTACCCTACAGTGATATGATGTCAGCATTTGACTATACTTAACTGAGATATCATATTTGACTAAGAATGATACATTGACATATTGACTGTGACACTTGTTCATCAATAAACTTTATTCTATCTTGACTTCAATGAACTAAACTTTGAAGTTAGTAAACAGTGGTCCACTTACCTTGTTAAGGTATTAAACTTGTTCCGTGAAAAACCTAAGTAATCTAACTACTGTGACCTTGGTTCCCTTAATAACCTGTAGTTTGACATAATCCTCATAATTGACACTTGACATACATTAAGTATTGTTGAATTTATCAGTTAATCCTAAGGTGTTATGTCCTAGGGTTTCATTGAAGAAAAGGGTTGCATGTGCTTAGAGAAACACTTGGGTAAATTTGGACATAAAACAAATTGGAGACATCTAGAATTCAATATAAGAAGCATATTATTTTGAAATTGACTTGTAAAATTGTTAATTAACAAGACACTTGACAATGGTAAATAACTTGTCTATAACAACATATTGACATGGTACAAAGGCAGAACTGTTTAGAGATATGCTGGTAGTTCTCTATGGACAAATCTTGAGAGCATTGGTAGCAGATCATAGGGATGGCCTTAGGCACCTTTATTTGTGCCATCGTTTGATAGCAATGCCAGATGGTTGTAGCATGGTGTGCAAATTGATACATTGTGGAAACAAGATGTATAGGTTCTTGATGCTTATTCATTCATGAGCAGCTCAATGCAGTGGCATGCAGTGGCAGCCAACAGATGTGCAGTGACAATAGTTGTGCATTGATGACTATTCATTCATGAGCAGTGACATGCAGTGATTGCCAGCAGTTGTGCAATGATTTATGTGTGCAGTGAAATTGATGTGAAGTTGAGCCTGTAATGTGCAGTTGAGTAATGACTTCAATGTGCCACATTATGCAGTGATCAATTTGATTGTGCAGTGGTCAGTGGCTACTAGCATTTGATAGATATACAACATCTTCCTTACATCTATTCTACATTGATTTAGAGTACAGGGGATCCAATGTAAATAGTGTGAAACTTGATCTACCGAATCTTCTAGGTTATTAGAATCACCTTTAGGTTGTGGCATGAGAACACTTCAGGGATGAAGTGTATGGCTAGGGCAAGTTTTGGCTTGCACAGAGCGTTGAGGCATTTATTCAGTTGTGGCTAATAAACTAATAGGGTAGTGAAACATCCTTTCCGATAGCAGCTAGTAAACGAAGTGTTGGGTACTCATCAGGTTATGGTCTGATCTATAGGGTGTTGGGGTGTCCTTCTGGATGCAACATGATAGTAGGGTTTAGTAGCATCCTATAGGTTGTATCCTATATATTATGGGGTTGACGGCTCCCTTAGTTGTAGCTGAAATCTTGGTGTAATCAATTTTATTTTAACAGGGAGAATACAATTACTAAAGAAGCATTCGGTGGTTTTTGACTTGGATGGGGTTTTCCACCTAAAAATATTTTTGTCCTCTATTTTATCTTTCTGCATTGTTGTATGGTTTTGTCTACTGTTGATTATTTTTTATGATCATCTGAAGAAGAACCATAATAATAACTGAAGATTAACTAATGCTCTGAAAAGGATTAAAAAGTTCTAATTACTAAGAAATAATGATTCATCCCCCTCTCAGTATTTCCAACAGCGTCCGCTGATAATGTGATGCATCGATAATATGATCGCCGATATCTCTGACCTCCGATATGCGATCATCGATATCTATAGAGATCTAATGTTGCACAATATACAACATATACAACATCTTCCTTACATATATGGCACAAGTCTACGATTGACAAACAGATAGTTTTAACAAGATGGAACTTTCATTACAGGTTCAATGGAAGCACATGCATGACACAGGTCCATAGGGATCGTCATTAATAGACTATTACAAGAAGACTTCTTGCTAGGGGGAACATAAGCAAATAACAAGTCCACATGAAGCAATCAATTATCGAGGGGAGTAACGCTTTGCCATTGATGTCAAAGGGGGAGAGAAAAACCAGAGAAGGAGATTGACATCTTGAGAATGAGGTGAAGCATGAAGGTAGGGGGAGTTGTAATCATAGGGGGGGAGTACGTGTGTTGCAAGATATACAACATCTTCCTTACATATATGGCACAAGTCTACGATTGACAGACAGATAGTTTGAACAAGATGGCACTTTCATTACAGGTTCAAGGGAAGCACATACATGACACAAGTCCATAGGAATCATCACTGATAGACTATTACAAGAAGAATTCTCATCTGGGGTAACACAAGAAAATCATAGGTCCACATGAAGCAATCAAATTATCGAGGGGAGTAACCCTTTGCCAGTGATGTCAAAGGGGGAGAGAAAAACCAGAGAAGGAGATTGAAATCTCAAGAAGGAGGTGAAGCATGAAGATAGGGGGGGTTGTACTCACAGGAGGAGTATGTGTGTTTCCATCAATTACAAAGGGGGAGATTGTTGGATGGCGTTGTCATTGATGTCAACCCATGGAGTTGAATGGGTTTTACTTTGACCAAAAACACCAATCATTGATTTCAAATGGGTAATTAATGCTTCTTAGTAATTGTTGGATTACATCAAGATGGAATCTATACTATTGGATGGTTAAAAACCCAAGTCTTAGGGTTTGGGTTCCTTGGACTAAGCATGTACCACAAATTTATCGAGGTTTTTTGGTAGGTTAAATCATTGAGTTTGGGTCAGAGATCTATGTCAGTATATTTTCCTCGAAAATATGTTTCTGATGATATGTGGTATGGCCCGAGAGGACTTTTAGTTTGAGAGATATTCACAATTAAAGTTGGTGACCCCATTTTCTGGGCTAAAACCCAAAGGGGTGGTGACTTGGCACAATTTTATTGGTTGTAGGCACAAACTCCACAAGGATAGTAACGTAGCATCAAACTATTAGTTTAATAATTTGGATGTCCTATTAATGAAACTCCTAGAACATTTGATGTTGTGGCACCTTTACATTGGCCTAGATGGATTTTATTCAAGGTTGTGCTTAGAATAGACCTTAATCATTATTTGAAATTACAAAAGGAATTAGACTCCATCAAAACATCAAACTCCCATTTCCTTAGTAGAAAATATTTTAAGCAATCTTAAATTTTACTGAAAGAATTCACTTGGATGACCCTAAAAATATATTTTAAAATTATAAATCAAAATGTTAAGGGTCTTTAGGCCTAAAAGACAAATGATACTCGAAACTCAATCTTATATTAGGGCTTAAGAAACCATTCAATAGCATTTAAATAACACTCACTAAGAATTTACTTAAGCCTAAAGCCTCTCCAACGTATATCCTATGAATCTCTTATCAAACAATATTAAAACATACCCAATACCTAAATGTCTTGCTTAGGAATAAATACTATTATTTAAAATAATAAAATAATATTAATAAAGATAATAAGAAAAGTGTGACCCTAAAGTCTATCTCATAAGTTCCCCTAACTAGCTTTACCAAACACTATAAAAAGAGACTCCTAACCTCCAAAACATAACATCTCAACAAATCCATTTATGTTTGACCTCTGAAATTACTTGATCTTCCTGAGGTAGATTAACGAAATTTTGTGAGGAAGAAAGTGTGATTCCTGTCGCAAGGGAAACGAAGATCTCTAAGGAAAATAAAGTGCAGATCTCTAAGGAAAATGAAGGTTTTTTGTGGGAAGGATATTGCCTTGTTATCTCTTGATCTTGTGTAGTTTAAGGTTAAGACTTTCCTTTTCTCCTGTTACAAAGTTGCAAGTTTCATTCTTAATTTTTTGGCATAAACTTACTAGTCTAAAATCACTAGAGTTGTGGAGCTCCTGTGAATCGTTACAAACCTTGATCACTTTATAAACATTCAAGATAGAGTCTTCAAGAAATCCATGACTTTTATGGTGCGGTTTTGTTGTAACTGACTCTAGCATAAAATAATGTTAAGTCTACCCATATTCATACATGTGTGTGAGTCCTCCTTGTAAGATGAAATCATTCAGTACCTACTCGATGGGAATCTACAACACTTTTTTTGCAAAAGTCAGATTTGAAGTCTCTTTGTTTAGACATTCATATCTATAGGAGCAATAATTTTGCAGTAGTATAGGTTTACTTTAACAATAGTTTAGGACTAAGGTTTTTTTCATTGTTGAAGCATAGTACACACATTGGTTATTAGGATGACGATGTAGTAATATTTGACACACTGTATCAGTGATATAATAATTTGTATGGACAGTGACATGTGTAAAGACATCGGTCCCCTTTTCAATATATGATGTTAATTCTTATCACAAGACAATGGTAGTAATCTCATATTAAATTGGACAATTTTAAGCATCATGCACTAAGACAATGATTGATTCAACATCTTATTGAAAAACCAATCATTGCAATTTTGAACCAAAACACAGGCATACTTTATTTGATCCTACAAAGTAGTAAATGATATGATGGTAACTTAACATGATAAGGACACATAGATAACTGTGGTATATATATATGGGCTTGTAAGTGACACTTAGTAACAAAATTAACCATGTATTGACATCTGATATTACATTAACAGTGATGTATGCATCAAATTTGTGAACAACAATGCACATACACAGTGAACCTATCTACCCTACAGTGATATGATGTCAACATTTGACTATACTTAACTGAGATATCATATTTTACTAAGAATGATACATTGATATATTGACTATGACACTTGTTCATCAATAGCCTTTATTCTATCTTGACTTTAGTGAAGTGAACCTTGAAGTTAGTAAAGAGTGGTCCACTTGCCTTGTTAAGATATTAAACTTGTTGCATGAAAAAACTATGTAATCTAACTACTGTGACCTTGGTTCCCTTAATAACCTGTAGTTTGATATAATCCTCATAATTGACACTTGACATACATTAAGTATTTTTGGAGTTATTAGTTACTTGGACAAGGAAATTGTTCAAGAAGTGCAAGGGTTTAGTTTATTCCTAGGGTCAAGAGTTTTATCCTAGGGTGTTATGTCCTAGGGTTTCATTGAAGAAAACAATTGCATGTGCTTAGAGCAACACTTGGGTAAATTCGGACATAAAAAAAATTAGAGACATCTAGAATTCAGTATAAGAAGCATATTATTTTGAAATTGACTTGTAAACTTCTTAATTGACAAGACACTTAACAATGGTAAATGACTTGTCTGTAACAGCGTATTGACATGGTACAAGGGTAGAAGTGTTTAGACATATGCTGGTAGTTCTCTATGGACAAAGCTTAAGAGCATTGGTAGAAGGTCATAGGTATGACCAAAGGAACCTTTGTTTGTGCCATCATTTGATAGCAATGCCAGATGGTTGAAGCATGGTGTGCAACTTGATACAGTGTGGAAAGAAGATATATTGATTCTTGATTCTTATTCATTCGTGAGCAGCTCAGTGCAGTGACATGCAGTGGAAGCCAACAGATGTGTAGTGACAGTGGTTATGCATTGATGACTATTCATTCATGAGTAGTGACATGCAATGATAACCATTAGTCATGCAATGATATATGTGTGTAGTGACATTGATGTGCAGTTGAGCAGTGACAATGATGTGCGGTTAAGCAGTGACTTCATTTGTGCAACATTATGCAGTGATCGATTTGATTGTGTAGTGGTCAGTGGCTACTAGGATTTGACAGATATACAAAATATTCCTTACATCTATTCTACATTGATTCAGAGTACAGGGGATCCAATGTGAAAATAGTGAAACATTATCTACCGACTCTTCTAGGTGATTGGAATTACCTTCAAGTTGTGGCCTAAGAACACTTCAGGGCAGCAGGGTGGTGCTAGGGAAAGTTGTGGCTTCGATAGAGCGTTGTGGTGTCCATTTAGTTGTGGTTGATAAATTAGTAGGGCAGCGAAACATCCTTTCCAACAACAACTGGTAAATCGAGTGTCGGGGCACTCATCAGGTTGTGGCTTGATCTACAGGGCATTCAGGCATCCTTCTGGTTGCAACAGGATATTAGGGTCTATTAGCATCCTACAAGTTGTAGCTTGTGAATTAGGGGGTTGACGCCTCCCTCAGTTGTAGTTTAAATCTTGATGTAATCAATTTTCTTTTAACAGGGAGAAGACAATTACTAAAGAAGCGTTTGGTGGTTTTTGACCCGGAGGGGGTTTTTCACCTTTTTTTCTGCATTTTTGTATGGTGTTTCCTACTATTGATTATTGTTTATGATCATCTGGAGAAGAACAATAATAATAACTGAAGATTAACTAATGCTCTGAAAAGGATTAAAAGTTTCTAATTGATAAGAAATAATGATTCATCCCCCTCTCAGTATTTCCAACAATGACCACCGATAATGTGATGTGTCGATAATTCAACCACCGATATCTATAACCTCTGATATGCGATCATCAATATCTCTGGAGATCTAATGTTGCAACTGTTGATATCTCTGGTCCTCTAATACACGATCTTCGATATTATGGACCTCCAATATTTCGTCCTAGGGCTACAATTCTTAAACTTCAGCAGGCCATAACTTTTGAACCAAGAATCCATTTATGGACTTCTGTATATCTTTTGGAATCTCTTCCATAACACTTTCCAATGGAGAGGATCCAATGTAGACCTTGAGCACATCTACTACCTATAAGATGGATCCAAGATCTCTGCCACTCTTCTTCTCCTTGACTCTTTGGACAACTGAAATCACACCCACCATGGTGGTCCTTTGCATGAAGTTGCAGCTATTATGGACTTCCATTTGGTCCATCACTTTAATCATCATTTTATGGCTTCTCCAATAAGCCTACTACTATGATGGTCCTCTACATGAAACCTGTAGTTACCATGGGATTTTGTCCTGACCAACACAGTAGTCATCATTTTATGGCTTCTTCAGTAAGCTTGTTACTGTGATGATTTTCTACAAGAAGCCTGTAGCTACAATGGACTTCCACATGGCTCATCACTATAATAATATTTTTATGGATTTTCCACGAAGCTTGTTGTTATGATAATTCTCTACTTAAAGCTTGCATCTATCATAGGAATCCTTATGAGCCATGAACAACCATGGGATTCCTCCTGGGCCATCACTGCCAACATATGTTGTGACAAGCACCTAAGCTAGTCTGGTTGACATCAATGCCAACACTCCTGCCAACAATTAGGTAATGCCAACTGTCTAACACATCTCCCCATCATGACTGTTGACATCAATTCCAGCAAACTTGCAGATGCCTTCACTAAGCCACTGGTCATCCAAAAAATGCCAACAGTCCAACAAGTGAGATAGCTAATCCCCTCACCACAATGGTGGCACTGTCTCTTGTTTGTGATTTCAGGGCCATGGAAAATTCAAATGCAATGCCATCTCATAATTTTCCAATACATTGAAGAATCCTAGCCACTAGTGTCTTCTAAAAATGTTTACCACAGGAGGGTGTAGATGGATTCTTTTGGTATTTAAGGGCTCCATTTTGTTAAATCCTCCCACCATCTCTATGTTTTAGCTAAGTGAAAGAGAGATACTTATTTTAATAGCTTTGGTGCATAATTTAGTGGTAGCAGTGAGTTAAATTCCTTGTAGATGATAACTGCCTAAATTCCCTCTACTCTACAACATGAAAATATATTTCAATTTCACAATTTGAGTGCTACTACCTGTATAATTTCAAGTGCATCTTGCATATAATTTGTGGATGGATGAAGGAGATGGTGGCACTTATTTTTTATCAAGCAGTCTAGGATGAAGGTAATAATTTGGAGACCAATTCGACCCTCTGTAGCATTCCTTCACCATTTCAGTCTTCCTATAGCAGTGCCTTGACCTTCTTGTAGCAGTTGCAGGCTTACCTATAGCTCCCTCCTATAGCAATGGTAGAACAAGGTTCAAAACTCCTTGATGGCACCCCGAGCTCATCTTCTCCTTAACTATTTTTGAAATTTGTTTTTATGCAAAAACAAATCCGACCCTAATACATAATATGCCATTTTTGGCTTTGGCTTGGAGCGTTGTGGTGACCAAGCAGTCACACGGGGTTTCCTCTTTTGGGTTGTTGTCCCTACATAATTATTCCCTCATTCCACGTAATCACCACCCACTTTCTATGATACCAACTCAACTAATGTGAAACCTCCACGTTGCATGAGTGCTTACGATCACTTTATTTTACTAGTCGAGGCTGGCCAAGTTAACTGGCCACCTCCAGCTTATTAAAACATCTTCTCTCGAAATTTACACATTTTCATTATTTACACATAGGGAAGGACTGATGCGGGGATTTTCATGCTGGAGCTGGACTACATTATTGTCATCAAGGGAGTTGACTTGTTGTGTTTCTTTCATGTGTATTTCTTCATTGCTCCTCATGATATTTGACTGCTATGGTTGTTGTGTGTGTGTACATTATTGATGTCCAAGTTGCTACTGTTGGTGGAGAGTCCTGCTAGGAGTGATATGACTATTGCAGAGTGGCATCATAAGTTTTCATCACTCCTATATTGATGAGAAAAAACAATATTATTGCTTTCTGTGATGTGTGCACAGGCTACTACAAGAGGAGGTTCTCTTCCTATAGCAGTCCTCTCCTTTTCCTCAGTGTCTTCAAGTTGCATGGGGGTGATGAGAGAGGATGTAAAAGGTCTTGAAGACAATGCTAGGACTTCTAGAAAGTGGTGTATATTTGTAGAAATGAAGAGGATGTGCTCTATGTGTTGCTCCAAAAACAATTAACGGGGGTAAGACAAAGTGGAGGGATTTTAGTGATTTTAGTGATTTTAGTGGATGAGTGATGGATGGATGGTGAAACATGGTGAGGGAACCTTATTGATCTCTTTCAAGGTCATGTTGGGTTTTCCTTTTCTTTGTATCTCCCTCATGTATCTTTTTAGAACCTTCTTGTAGCACTACATGACCTTCCTATAGCAACTATAGGTCCTTCATGTAGCAATTCAGAGAGGGGGTGAAACTTGAATATTGGGTTAATGGGATGGTGGAGAAGGGTGATCACATGAGTTTGGATGATTGTATATAAAGTGGATGGATCAATGAGTGAAGATAATATTGAGAATGTTGGCCCTATAGCCATGGAATATTCCATTGCATTTAATCCTACAAAATGACCAAAAAAAAATAGGAGACATGGTGTAGATCCATTTCTTGTGTTTTTTTTGTTTGTTTGTTTTTTTTTTCCTTTTTTTTTTGGAGACGAAAGGCTACCTCAGAGGAAGTTTTCAACCTGTATGCAGACCTAGATGCCTCAAGAGTGGTTTTTACCCAAGGATATTTATTATTTTTCTTCTCCTTTTTTTTGGCTCTTGGGCTACTTCAGAGAGGTTTTCAACCCAAGTGTTGGCCTCAAATTCCTCATAAATGTTTTCATCCAGACCTTTTATTTTATGTTTTTCATTTTATTTAAAAAAAAAAGTATCTAGAAATGTTGTGGACTAGAAGTTATGACACTTCCAATTACATTGATTTCTCTGCTGATTGTACTAATGAATTCTTCCTTGGACATAGGTTTTTTGTATACCTTCAACCAGTAGTTATTGACAAGAAAGGGAATCCCTTCCTCATCAATGGTCCTGATTTGAATAGCTCCATTGTCATGATATTTCTCTATCAGGTATGGGCCTAACCATCTTGTCATCAAAGTTTCTTTGAAATACTTGAACCTAGAATCATATAATAATGCCCAATCCCCTTCTTGAAAAACCTTGTCCTTGATATGCTTATCTGCCATACCTTCATTTGCAATTGTATAACTTTAGTGTGTAGGAAGGCCTACATTCTGAACTCATCCAAGCCATTCAATTGGAGTGGCCTCTTGCTATGCTTTGGTGACATCTAAGTCCAATTGGGTTGCCATTCTAAAAGTATTACACTCAAACTCAATAGAAAGCAGAGCTTTCTTTCCATAAACCAAATAATATGGAGTGAACCTAGTAGTTGTCTTCAAGTGGTGTTATAGGCCCAAGTGGTCTCTACTAATCTGTTTTCCCAATCTCTCCTACTTCTTCTCACAGCCTTGGTGATAGGTAGTAGATGTTCTGTGTTTGGTATGATGTAGCCTTAGAATATTCTCGATCAGATGTGATGTGAATTGGACTCATGTTGACAGTGTTGGACCCAAAAACATGTAAGGGGATCTCCCCAATAAGAAGTCCCAATTAGACCTCAGACCATTTGGTGGAGGAGTCCCAGAAGTGGGTCATGCAGTATCACCTTGACTGTGGTTTTGCACATAGGCAAGTAAGATGTCCCTGTTGGTAGCAAGGGTGTGATAGTTGCAGCAAGACAAGGAAGGTATATGAATGGTTCTAACACATGGAGAATGATGTGAGTGTGCCCCTTGGGAACCTATGATAACATGGAGTTAAGAAGGGAACACATGAGAAAAGATGAACCACAACATGGAAGGAAAGTTAGCTGGCAATCCAAAGTGATGGTTAAACCAACAACACGTTTCAGAAAGATTCATACATACTTATACAGAATAGTCCATACATGCATGTGTAAGAAAACAAATACATATATCATTTAGAGTAAACTAGATAGCATAGAATACAATACAACATATGCATGAAACATGTTGTCTCTGTTATATTAAGAAGTGTAAGTTCCAGTCATATAATACATCCATGTCCAACCACTAGTTCTGATAGCGGAACATTACAACCTCAACCGCCTGCTCCTCCAAAGAGATATACTAGCTCTGTGCATTGGAGAAGCCAAGGCTCATTACAATATTTCCCAAGCTCTCTCTAAGATAGTCCTATTGGAAGCTTGGCTAACAAAAATCCTTTACAATGAGTTATGAGGTTCTATTTATAGCAAACGGTGGGGTCACCCTTGACATTCCCCTTTGTGACAGTTCATCTACCCTCATGACTCTTCATCTACTCTATGACTGTTACATCCAACTATCGACACTTGAACTTCCAGTTGACAAGATGTTACTTTACAATTCACATGTTCCCATGTGAGACAAAATGGCTTGAGCAAGCCATGCAAGACATCACTGACACTCGGTCCATTGTGATGAGACCAACTCTTTGACATGCTTGTGATAGTGAAGGTGGTGAGATGATGCCATTCTTGGTCATCCGTGATGGTGTGCATGTGCTCAATGGTGACATCTTGCTAAAGTGAACTCTTACCTATGTCGCATCCCAGTGCATTGGTGTGGCTCCTCCATCCAACTCTTCTGCTAACATGCGCATGGTCTTCTTGGGTGAAGCCAAATCAGTAACACACTGATGCATAGTGCCCATGTTGATCTTCCAGTGTGTGTTGGTGGTCATGCACATCAACTGTCAACTGCATGTTCGGCTCCGGTTGGACTTGCTTCTTGTCTTTGCCTCGGTGAGTGTGACAAATGGGTTAGATCACATGCATGCACACAATGACATACATGTTGTTGAATTCCCTTGCATGTGATCAACAACACAACTCGCCATGTATGTTTCGTGGCAACTACTGGGATGGATCTATAACTTGTATCGATGCAGTTACATCTGTGAGTGCATGTTGCATCCCCTGTTGTACCTGTTCCTACTACAACTCATTCTCTTGTATATGTAACTCATGTTCTTCCTCGAGTTGTTGCTTCAGCATATGAAACTCTTTCTCTATTCCATTCTCTACCTTCGCACGATCTCCATGTCACGTCATCACCTCATAGCCTGAGTCTCCAAAGTTGCTTTCATCACAAGTGGATCTTCTTGAGCTTGCAACTTTGTTCCACCTCTGCATTGTCTACAAACTTTCTCTTGTGTTTGTTGCATCCGATATGCTGCCTTCAGCTCCTATTGATGGTGTTTCTTGTTGTGATTTTGTTGCCGTCATATCTTGATGTCCTTTTCTATGAACAACTTGATGTCTTCATGGGTAGGCAAGTTCATAGACACTTTATTGACTACATCCCCAAGTGTGCTCTGAACAGTGTCTTCAACTCTACTCTCCTGGAAACCATTACACCTGTGCTGCTGAGAGGCAGATGAACACTTGCGATACCTGGAGACATAGAAACACTCATGGTAAGAAATCTATTAGTCAAAAACCAAAACAGACTTGAGAACTGACTTGCAACATACCTGTGTGACTAATCATGAAGGTTGCGTAATTTCCACTGGGAGGTCGAGAGAATGATTGCCAAAACTACGCAAGGCATAGTTTGGGCTATCAGTAGGTTGACTAACTACTATAATTGTGCAATGCATAGTCTAGCTTGGCCTATTGAGGATTAAAACTACGTAATATGCAATTTCAATCAACAGTGACATGTAACTAGAAAACTGCATTGCATAGTTTCTAGGGCCAACAAGACACTGCCTCCAATAATTGTGTAATGCAGGCCTGGAGGTCAGTGTCTGACTAGAATTGCACAATTTCTAGAGGGAAGGCAGAGCCTTCGCTTCTAGAAATGTGTAGTGCTAGCTGGGAAGGCACGGTCCAGGCCCAGGAAGCCCAATCCGACCGATGGGCGACTGAAAATATGAGAGGTGTGAATGGATGATGAGATGAGTGCAAACAAGAGTGAATGATCATTCATGCAAAAAACAAGCATAGGATTTAGAAAACAGGAAAGCATGCATGTGTGTGAAGTGAGTCATCGTAATGACAACCATCCATGCAAAACAATGTCATGTATGCGACATCAATGAGATGTGAACAAAAACTAAAATGGTGCTTCTACAAGCTAACATGCATCAAAACTACAACAAGCACTCACTGAAATCAAGCAGACAACAATCACACAAAGCAAAACACAAAGAGAGACAAAAATGCAACACAAGACATGGAAGGTGGGCTTACCCCAAACAACTGAGCTGAATGTGCCGACGACCCCTAGATGCAATGTGGGATGTCAGAGCTTGGAGCTCTACAACATTCAGTTCATGAGTTTTGATCAAATCAAAGATGTGACACACATGCCACAAATATAGGAAGAGCGACACTTGGTGGGAGGTTTCTGAAATGATCCTTGCATGTAACCTCCAGCTACTAAAAGTAGATCCCTGAATCAAGGGATGCCTTTGCATGCTACCTTGGGAGAAGCAACCCATGCATGCAAATCAGTTTTGCTCGGTCCCAGAGAGAAATGATCAACTCAACTACACATGAAACAGTCTGCTCAGATAGAAGCAAAAAATGCACATTTCTGGGAGGGAGCTGGGCTAGCTACCTAGAGGGATTATACAATTTCTGGGTAGAGTAGCTGACTACTGCCTAGAATTGCGCAATATCTGGGCTGAGCAGTCCTGCTAGGAGGAATTGCGCAATTTTTCCAGTGAACAATGACAGGAAGATTTGCGCAATTCTGGAGCCCAACGGGTTGCCAGACAAAATTGCGCAATTTCTTAAGGGAGCTACTCAGCCTGCAGCTGGACCAAGTCTAATCAAACAACCTATTAGGGGGATGCAACAAGCTTTGATGGAAAAGTTGTCATTCTGCAAGAAAATCACTGAAGCTTGTGTACTTGACAAGACAAGACATTTTATTGTGAAAGGTTGGTAGGAAGGCTCCAAAATGAAGCTAAGTCAAAATTTTGGAGGGTGGTTGTAGCCACTACAATGGCTCCCTAATCAGTGACTATCTCCCTGGGGTACCCAAATTTGTAGAAGGTATTTTCCCTTAAGAACTTAGCGAATTTTGCCTCTATTGTTTCCTTGACAACCTTTGTCTCAACCCACTTTGTCAAGTAACCAGTGCACACAATGACGTACTTTTTCTGCCATGATGGTGGATCAATTGGCCCAATGAAATCCATGCCCCACTTTTCAAATGGCTCCAAGGCCACCTAAGATTGTAGAGGCATTTAATCCCTGGCTGTGGGTTTTCCCATCTTCTGGCACTGATCACATCTATTGGTATACCTTCTTGTATCTTAGTGGAGAGTGGGAAAATAATAACCAGCTTCTAGATCTTTGAAAGTTGTTCTCTTGGTAAAAAAAAATGACCTCTATAGGGCCCATCATGACTGGCTGAGAGGATTTCAAAGACTTCATCTTCCCTGATGCATCTCCTTAAGATCTTATTTGGTCCTAACTTGAAGAGATTACCCTCAATCCAAGTGAAAGGGGTGTGTTTCCTTACAATTTTGCTCTTCTCCCTAGATGATAGATTTAGTGGAAGTTTTGTAGCAACTAGGTAGTTGGCTATGTCAGAAAATGATGGAGAGATCAATGGGATAAAAAATAGGTGCTCATCTGGAAGCTTACCATCAACCTTCCCTTCATCACCTGCAAGCAAAGCACATCTAGACGAAAAATCTGCAACTACATTTTCTTTTCCTGGCTTGTCAATGATAGTTAAATCAAATTGTTGTAACAATAGCAACCATCTAATGATTCTATCATTCACATTAGGATTATTCATCAAATATTTAATAGTTGCATGGTCAGTATGCACAAAATTTTGGTATCCAATGATGTAGTGCCTAAATTTGTTTAAGGAGTGTACAACAACTAAGAGTTCTTTCTCAATTATAATGTAGTTCAATTCAGCCTTACATTGCATAAGGTAGATTACCATATATTTGTCCCAAGGTTTCCCCCATAGCTTTGTCGGATTCATCAACATGGATATGGAAAGGAAGATCCCAATTTGGGCCCCTAAGTATGGGTGCAATGGTTAATTTCTCTTTCAAAATCTCAAGGGCCTCTTGGTAGCTATTTGTCCAACATAATTCTGAGTCCTTTTCCAACAATCCAAAAAATGGTGAAGCCACTTTACTAAAGTCCTTGATAAACCTCTTATAATATCTATCAAAGCCCAAGAAACTCCTAACATCCCTCTTGTTTTGAGGGGTAGGGACACTTTTGATGATGGGAATCTTGTTTGGTTCCAATTGTATTCCCTCCTGAGATATTGAATGGCCAAGGACATTCCCTGCATTCATTAAGAATTCACATTTCTCAGGACTAAGCGAGAGGTTCATTTCAATGCATTTCCTTAGGACTTTTCCCAGGTTAGAGAGAGCCTCCAGGAAGTCACACCCATATGGAGTGAAATCATGCATGTATATCTCTACAAAGTCATGGACAAGCTCAACAAAGATGATTAGAATTTCCCTTTGAAAAGTGGCATGGGCATTGTATAGAGTGAAAGGGAGGACCCTATAAGTATAGGTACCACAAAGACATGTGAATGTAGCTTTTTCCTAATCCTCAGGGCTGATCTGGATCTGATTGTAACCATGGAATCCATCCAGGAAAGAGAAGAACTTCTTCCCTCCAAGACCATCCAAAACTTGATCAATCAAAGGCAAAGGGAAATGGTCTTTCTTCATGGCTTTGTTAAATTCTCTGTAATCCACACATATCCTCCACTTCACATTCTTCTTTGGGACCAAAACTAGAGGGGACACCCACTCAATATCTGAGATGGGGTATATGAACCCTGCATCCAACAAATTTTGCAATTCTTCCTTTACTACCTTTAGTGTTGGGTTGATTCTCCTTTGAGGTTGGCACACAAGTTTGCATCCCTCCTTGATGTGGATGTGATGAGTAAAAAATGATGGATGCACCCCCTTCATTTCCTTATAGTTCCAAGCAAAGGCATATAAGTGTTATCTCAACATATTGCACAACTTTTCTTCTTGATTGGCTGAGAGAGAGGGGTTAATATTCAAGGTTCTAGATGGACCAAATTCTACAACTTTAACATGGGTAGGACTTGGGTCAACTAAGCATAATGCAATCCAAGGATTACTTTTAGACTCTTGCTCAAGCTCATCAAGAGGCATGGTATTGGGGGGTCGGTTCTGGAGGATCTAGTTAATGAGGGCATCTACATCAAGTTACCTTTCTCCTATAATAACATCTAGGGTACATATTGGATGGGATGTTTTATGATACACTTCATATTCCTCCTCCTCTTCCAGCCAGAGGGGTAAGTCATGCTTAATGGATGGCTGATTAGAGGGTACAATACCAATTGTTTGGACAAATTCCCATTCTTAATGGTCATGTTCCTGACCCTGCAACTAATGTAAGCATCAACAATGGCTATGTTAGGCCCCTATACTACTAGTGTAACCCCTTATTGTTATTAGTACAACCCACTTATTATATTGATGTATCCATGTAGTGCCCATATTGTTACTATTGTGCCCCATAGAAGCCCACTATTGTTATTATGTGCCCTTACATTATTATTTTTATGTCGGCTCTGATTATGTTATGACGCCTTAGACTCCTATATATATAAAGGAGGTATTTTCATTTGTATGATCCAAGAATTGTTCATTTATGTAATGTAAAGGAGGTTGCCCCCTCGAAGAGGCTGAATTCTAAGGCGTTTATCTATCTTTTCTATATTTTCTTGAGCTGGTTTCATAACAGACCCTGCTACACGAAAAATGAGAATACATGAAAAACATGATTGCAATCATGGTTTTTCATGTATTTCTCATTTTTCGTGTAGCAAGGTCCATAAACCATATGCAACATGAGTACTCTTTGGATAGGAATTAAATTTTGCATCCAACGAGTACTCCCACTTGAAATTTGAGTGAAATATTAGGGAGATAAGTTGAAAATACGAGTTGAAAAAGTAGTTTTACTATTTTATTATTTTTTAATCTTTTTTCTTTTCTACTCCATAAATGGTGAATCATCCACCATGGTTGACATCATCATCTTGAATCCAATTGGTTCTTATAAAGTTTATTTTTGTTGTACATTTTTCTTAGGGGGGCCATTTTAGACCTCAAAATTCCTCTAATGATATGTCTGAAGTTTGTTACCCGCTGGGAGAATGTGGAACTAGCTAAACAATCCATAATTACAAATCATGAGAACACAACTAAAAAATCAAACAACTCACAATTCCAGGAGCCTACATTTGTACATTATTTTAACAACCCCCCCTCAATGTAGAAATGGTTTTTTTACAATGTGTTGCTTCTTTTTTGGATACTTCAAATTAAAGAGCAAGCAAGTTTGCACGAGTTTCTGAGCTGGAAGCATAGTGGACTGTCAGTGATTTGGTAGTGTTTATGGCAATCATGTACTGCACAATTGGTATAACGAATCAAACAAAGATAAAGGCAAAGTGGTAACTCTAAGTTGAACAAAATTTATGTTTAAAAGCATAAGTTTACTTAAAAGAAACAAATAATTAAATGCAAAGAAGTAGCATGCCAAGTTGTGGGTTGTGGTGAAGGATGTAGAAGTGTGGATAAAAGTTAAAATAAAATAGAGGTCTCAAAGACTCATTTATTATTGTAAAAGGTTACATGTATACCACCTGCATGGGAAGGGTCTGGTTGTTCTTGTTGGCTCTTGATTTCTCTTATTCTAAACATTGTGTAGGTAGAGAGGGGACGATACGCTTGTTGATGAAGTTATTTTTTCTTCTAGCTGTGATGGTGCCTCTAGGTGCTTGAACTAAGGATTTTCCAACCTTCCATTTTTAGCAAGTTGGGTATCTTCCACTAGCATCTTTGCCTTGGGGGTTGGGGAGTGGAAGCTTCTGCGCAGCGGCATGGAGTTTCTTTTGGACCGTAGAAGGGTGCCCGCAGAAACGGACCGTGCGAGGAGAAATATAATACCTTCGGGATTCAAAGCCAAACTCGTGGGGAAGAATTAGTGTTGGAGTGTTAGAGCGGCTCTGTGTGGAATTCCTCATCTGGGTTGGTAGAAAGCATAAGGGGCTGGAAGAAGTTGACGAATGTAGGGCAAAATCTTGGGAGGGGTAGCACCAGAGAATGTCTCAAATAGTGAAATTTATTGGAAGGAAGTGGGGGTGTGGTTGTGGGGGTTTGTGGAACCTCTTATGCAAAGCCTTGGTCAAGGAAAGTAGATGGACATGATGGATGTATAGGTGAGGCATGTTTCTAGGGTAGGCATGAAGGGTTTCATCTGATGTATTCAACATGCATGAGAAGGAATCCCTTTGTTGATTCATGGTGAAGGTGGAGGCACAATTGGATGTACCTGAGAGAGCAGTGGTGTGGATTTATAGCGTAAATTGGGTAAAACTTGTGGCTCCCCTCAAAGGTGAATCCTATATGTGGAGGATGTTATTTGGATGGTGTGATAGCTAAGGGTGGTCATTGGTCAAAAAAGGATGGTACATGTGGTGAATGGTGGTTAGTTGGTGTGAAGACTGAGGGTGGTCGTAGGTCAGAAAAGGATGCTATTCATGGAAAATGTTGGTTGGTTGGTGTGATAGTTGAGAGTGGTCATTGGTTAGAAAAGGACAGTATGCATGGCGATGCCTCGCTGGTTGCTGGGGTTGAAGTCTTGTGGTTTGTTAGAAATGGAGCAGTTGTGAAGTTAGGATATGAAGTTCAGGTCGGGGGTCAAAGGTAGGGGTAGGTGGGGAGGAGTAGTAGGGGGAGGAGTAACGGGGGTAGGAGAGACCCAACGGAGGTCGGAGGTTAGGACAGGTGGGGAGGAATATTAGGTGGAGGAGAGAGATGACCCCAACTATGTTGTGGGAGGTCGAAGGTTGGGACAGGCAGGAAGGAATGAGGGGGGAGGAGAGAGCCAATGCCAACTATGCTAATGAAGGTTGGAGGTCGAGATGAGTGGGGAGGAAAATGAAGGAGGAGAGAGTTGACCTCGACTATGCCTGTTATATGAGATTTATGATTATGGAAAAAATTATCTCCCCTAGGTCGGTGGCTAACCCAGAAAAATAGAGAGACAAGGAACACAATGATTTTCCTTAAAGTAAATAGATTACAGAGTGAGGCTTACCTGGAATAATTTGCACAATTTTCTTCTTCTTTAGATTTGAAGCTCCAATTTTAGCTCCGATTGGAAAAATTAGAACCTACACAATTAAATAACACAAGCCAAGAAACTATGAGATATATGTAGTATAATCTAAGCACTTCATTCAATAGATCAACATGGTATTGAAATAAGTGAAATATTGACATCAAATATAGGAAAACAATGAATTATTTGCATTACTATAAATGGAAGGAGATTACAACCATAAGTAGTAGTTGATCTTGTAGAATAGCTCCTCCAAATGGTTGACTTGTCCTTTCCTTGTCACAATATGCACCTCTAATCACCTTAAATGCATGAGATGATGATCACTCACTATAAGAGTAAGGAAACTTGCCATTTTTGAATGCAAGAACCAAGGTACCAAGGGGTGTTTCAAAGTCAAATTCCTGGATGATGTGCTAATGTCGACAGGAAGCGACCCGTCACAAGAGGACCTTGATGTATCCCCCATCAATGACACGAAATAGGTATGATGAGTGAGACAGAATGATCAGAATGCTACTGATATGGAACTGCATCAGGAAAGGCAGACATGAAATGAAGGCACCAACAAAACTTAATGGAGTTGGAAGCATTGACGCAAAACCGAAATGGAGGCTCTGAAAACAATATGATAACCAAAAGAGAAGCAGATTACCCAACCCAACAGCCACGAAGATGAAGTGGAAGAGTGTCATGTTCAAGAGCGACTCGCTGCCATTAGAAAATGGAATCCTTTGTTTTCCTAATATGCCCAACAATATTGGTCAGTACCTCTTTATTTTTTAATAATCTTGAGGAGGATAACATATGCTTGATATGTAAGTTCATCCCTCAGATGAATTCGTTCGAGTATATTTAATGAACCTTGAGAAGGAGTGGATTAGTCTTGTTGTGTTCGATAAGTCCATCATTGTTTGATGTTTTTACGAGTCTGTCAAAGGTAAAACTCGACATCCTCTTCATGTTTAGAGAGTTTGAAAAAGAGGCAAAAAATAAAACTCCAGATGTCCCTTTTCGTAGATAGTCCTTTAGGTTTGAAAAGGTAGAAAACAATACCCAAGAGAACCTCTTTGCCATGTTCGACTAAGGTATTTCTTTTTTGTGGTTAGTCTATCTCAATCTAGAAAATGTTTAAACTTATACTTAATAGACATCTTTTAATTTACTTTTACAAGTTTGAAAAGACAAGTGCTCAACAATATTTTCATATTTTGGGAGTCTGAAAAGAGATGAAAGAGGACTCCTCCTAGAGGAATTAGTGGTATAAAAAGTATCAACTGGTTCCGATGATGATGGAACTACTTAAAGCACACAAAGGTCATGAGGATGACTAATAAGACCACTCATCACAATGGTTCCTTGGGAAAGGGTAAAAACCAAGTGAAAGCGTATGATCGGCCAAGAAGGTGATGAAGGAATGAAAAAGAAAACAATGCTCATCTATAAAAACTAGGTTGATAAAAATGGCAATCACAAGGGATAAAATGGGAATGGTTTCAGTTTTATAGAATCTTGAAACATGGGAAACTATGCTTGAAATTGGTTTCATTTTTACACAATCTTGAAACAAAGGAAGAAATATGCTTGAAATAAGTTTTCATGCCCCTAGCATAATGATTGAATTCTAGGTACATGACCCCCAAAATTAATTTCATGCACCTAAGTAGACTACCAGGTACTAACAGGTGGATGGAATGAATTTTCATTTACAAGATCAAGTGAAAGAATGGACTAGGAATTTACGAGATCTAATCAAAGACTCTAATTGAAAGGGGATTTGTTTCATTTTTTAACGAGCTTGACAATGATAGGAAAAGAACTATGCTCATAGGAACCCATTTCATTTTTTAATGAGGTTGACATAGTAAAAGAATTATCCGCATAAAAGCTTGTTTTTTAAGGAGCTTAACACAAGACAAGGAACTTTTCTCCAAGGACCTTGTTTCATTTTTTAATGAGCTTGACACAAGAAAAGGAACTCTGCTCCAGGAACCTTGTTTCATTTTTTGAGGATCTTGACACAAGAAAAGGAAATCTGCTACAGGGAACTTGTTTCATTTTTTAAGGAGCATGACAAAAGAAAAGGAACTATGCTACAACACCTTGTTTCGTTTTTTAACAAGCTTGACACAAGACAAGGAACTATGCTCCAAGAAACTTGTTTGATTTTTTAAGGCGCTTGACACAAGAAAATGAACTCTACTCCAAGGACCTTGATCATGACCTCCAAGAGGCCATGGATTCCAAGAGTTTCTCATCAGAAACAATGCTCTAGAAGGGATACATATCAAGGGATCCAATGGAAATATCAGAATCCAATTCCCCTAGTAAATGATGCACCATATCATCTACTAGATCTTCAGTAGTCGCGGGCGAGGAACATGTTGCCACATAATTAATCTATGGCAAGGGAGATACCTCTTGCATATAAGAACTATTTAGGAAGTTGGTTGATTGGAGTAAAATTAGGGCAAATGAATGAAATTTGTTCAATAGTCACAATTCTTCTTTCATGCGGGAAACACATCACATGAAAGAGTGAAGAGACAAGAGCTCCCATGACATAACATATTCATTCCCAAGGAGTAAATTAAAATCCAAAGGGCCTTGGACTACCATCACATCGATACAGACATTCTTGCCTCCCAAAGTAATAGGAAACTTAAAAAGGATCCCTAATAGTTGATTGGTTCCTCTATTAAAAGCCAACAGATTCTAGGTAACAAACACAAGTTGTGGAGAGCCTAAAGATTTCCAAGTAGTTGAGGACAAAATACTAATAGATGTGATTTCATCTATGATTATGCTAGGTACGACCACATTATAAGCTTGTACTATGATCTGAAAGGCCATGTGAGGAAGATGATACCTCGTCAGTCATCTCCAATCGAAGGAAGTGACCATACTACTTCGAGGAGGTGTCATGGGAACGATAGAACTACCCCCTTGTGTTGAGGGAATGGGAGGATTGTCCTCCTATGCCATTGGAACAAGAGGATTTCCCCCCATTTCATTGGAATCTGAAGAAACAAGAAGAACCTAAGCTGTATGACCCTTACTCTCTACAATAAAAGTATGATCAATGGAAGGTGGAATCGAGTCAACTATTTTCTCAACCAATGGTTGTTTGGGAATTGACTCATTGGATTCACATGCAGAGAGAGTGGGATTGATTGGACATGGATTTTGATTAATAATTTCATCAACTAGTGGAGGATTTGGAGAAAGATTCCGGTAAGTAGCTGGAAGTCATGGCTGAGAAGCTATAAGGTTTTCCAACACTTTTGAGGCTTCATCCATATAAGGACAAAGGTGAATATATTGATTCCCTTCACATAACTTACAGGGAAATTTTACTTTACCCTTCCTCCCATGGACCTTACTATCACTAGTGGATGGTTTATTACCAAGATAATTTCCAGAGGCTGATGAAAAAGGCCAATGTGAGCTTGTGGACCACAATTCTAATACATTGGGAATACTAGTACAATATCTAAGAATGTGGTCACGCTTACATAGCATGCAAGGGAATTGAACTTTACAGGGCTAATTGGAAGGTTTCTTCATACTAGTTGCATCCGTAGCATTGGTTTCTTGGTTGCCCCCTTGCTTATTTTTCTTAGTTTGCTTCTTCTTCTTCTTAGCTTCTTGGTTACTAGAATCAAGACTTTCACAAGGAAAAGAGGAAGAAAGGGACGAAGAAATAATAAATGTAGAATGAAAAGGGTCAACTTTTGGATTAACATGAGGTTGATGTGGTTCAGGTGGAGGAGAAATCAGTTAAGAAACAGTCTAGACACTCAAAACCATAGGGGTCGAAAATAACCAAACCAGCAAACCAATGGTAAATTCTGGAAGGGACAACATTTCCATATAAGGAGCACCAATCTTTCCAAAAGAAGGAAAAGGACCAAGATTCCTATCAGAGGGGTTTCCTTGATTGGTAGACTCAGGAATTATTGCCATTAGTCTCAACATAAGGTCTACTAATGATCCAGATTTAAACAGGAACACAACAAATTACAGAGATAACCATAAATACAGATATGCAGTGGAAACAATACTTCATTTCATTACTGTAAAACACTAAAATATGCTTACAAATAGAAATGAAATAAACCAGTTAGGGCGATGGTAGCTTTTCTCTGAAAAGAGATGTGGCAGCTACATGCCTCTGAAATATGTTACAATGAGGCTCGTAGGCTTTTTTATTGTTGAGAAACAATGGAAAACCCTAAACATCCAAAAACCTAACCCTAGGAGATGAAATGCCAAACTGTGGGCCCCACTTGGGTAAATTGATACATCAACTTCCCAGGTCATAACTTTGGCATACAATCTTCATTTGACGCACACCATAGCTCATTACAAAGATCTATACGATGAGTACAAATTTGAGAAGAGAACTATTCGTCCATGGACCAATATTGCTCCCAGTTTCCCCAAAAAACGTCATTTAGGGCCTCAAAACGGATCTAGAAGTTCAGGACCCGAAAAAATGCTAAAAATAGTAGATTGTGCTACAATTAAGGAAACTGAAAAACTGAAAGAGACAGTTGTGGGGGTCCATGTGGGATAGGTGGGTGGCCACCAACATCCACCTTGATCATTCCTCCCCCCTTAGGAAGCAATGGTCCCCATTGCGTTAGTTTCCTCCATCTATTGAACTTGGTCCCTGGTGAGCTGTTCTGCAATCTATGATGTGTCCAGTAATGGTGGGAAGCATGGTCGAAGGAAGTCCACATTGAACACTCGATGCAAGCAAAGGAATGGGGGAATGCTATGCTCCAATGCATTGTTTCCCATAGCCTTGGAAATGTTGTAAGGACCATATCAGAGTGGTCTAAGCTTCTGATGGGCTCTTGCAAAGTGTTCTTTCTGCATATGCATCCAGACTTTGTTGCCCACTTGAAACTTGTGTGGTACCTGATGCTGATCATGTCACTGCTTGTACTTGGCATTTTCCAGAATGGAGTGGCGATAGATCGGCCCGTTGGGTATAGGTGCTCTGGAAGTCAGATCGGCCAAATGCTTGAACTGACAGTGCAATAGTACCCCTGTGGGTGAGGAGAAGATGATCGTATCCCTCTGTTTCTTCTTGCTATGTGGAGGAACCCTTCATGGGGGTCATGGATGTGGCGAAAATCTTCCCCTAACTTTGGGAGTGAACCAAACGAATTTCTTGGTCTAGGAGATGAGCTTGCTGTATTTGTTGGCAGCGATCAAAGAGGTGGTGGTAGGTAGGGCTACCTCCGGTATTCAGTATATAAAATTACCCAAAGAAATAATAACAACATGAGGCCTTGACTCATACATAGCATGTCACCTCCACAAATATGGCTAGCCATATAATACATCACAAATATCCAGAGGTGAAACATCACACAATACCTCATCTATGAAGGGTTTGATGTTGTAGGAAAGGCGACACTGCTAGTGGACTCAGAAATCTCATCCTTCGTGAGGCCACCTGATACTGTACAACTGCATGTGTGGTGTAGTTGGTAGGCTCAACCGCTTCACGACCTCTACTGAAATGAGGTTCTTTTGGCTCCCATTATCAACAATGAATTGCAGCGGCAAACCCTTCACCCACATATGTGAGTGGAAAAGACGCTCCCCCTCTCTTGGATCTTCGGGCTCATTCTTCTAGATCTTGGTGGTGGCAACAGTGGCACTAGGCTCTGCATCAATGATCTACTACCCTTTTCCATTCCCCTTGTTAGGTTCTGACTTAGGGTTGGAACATGCATCTGATTCTGAAACCTTTAGCTTGGCCACCAGTGACGTCTTGGTCTGACACTCACTTGTGTTGTGAGTGGGGCTCTTATGGAACTCACACCACTTTCCTATGTCCTTCTTTGAATTCGTGGTGTTGTTCTTTTCTTGTGGCTTCGATGGGTTGTCTTGGGTCACCCCACCTTGGCTTTGTCCTTTGGTCTTTGGATTTGCAGATCAAAAGTATATCTTCTTCTGTTTAAACTTCTATACGATCTTGACAGCGTATCAGTATGCCTTGCCGAGCGAGGAGATGTCTAGGAACTCCATCTCATCCTGGATGTACCTATGTAGGTAGCCACAATATTTGAGTACCAAATGCAGCTTAGAATCCTTGATACCCAACTTTGTACAAAGGGTATGAAAAATATTGGTGAACTCTGGCACGTCTTGGTCCCTTCCCTCCCGCAGCGTGACCCACTTTATGTATTGGTCCTCATAGCTTTTGACAGGGTAGTACTACTCCATAATGGCATCCCGAAATGAATTCCAAGTAGGTGCACTGAAAACAGTGAGTCCGTACTTTCATCCTTTTGCTCGCAGTAGGTTTCCTACCAGTCCTTGATGTGGGGGGCTACTGTGAGGAGAAAAAATATTCTTTTCCTGTCTGGAAAATTCATGAAAAGAAAAATAACCTTATAGCATATTTAACAATTTATCTACGGCATCTACGTCTATCTAACCCTCCAATATGGGGATTTCAAATTAACTTGTACCTTAAAGGATGTGGCATTTCCAGAGTAGTTGTTGGAAGCCGATGCATCGCCCCTTGGTAGCCGTCGAAGGATTTGGGCAAAGCTGTCCAACATCGCATTACTTTATCGCTCGAGGGCTTCTTTGAGCAAGATTTTGATAGGATCTCCTGCCCCCTCATCTTTCTTTTCGTCCACCATGGGAGGCCGTCAGGATTTGCGAGGTTGGTCTTACAAAGGTTCAACTAGTTCAATCCCTAACTCCTTATATCCCAACCTCATTGGGGATATGCAAAAAAAAATAAAGAAAGAGCAGACCGCTCTGAAACCACTGATCTGGATTTAAATAGGAATGCAACAAATTATAGAGATAACCATAAATAAAAATATGCAATGGAAATAATACTTCATTTCATTACTGTAAAATACTAAATATGCTTACAAATAGAAATCTAAATAAACCATCTAGTGCGATGGTAGCTTATTTCTGACAAGAGATGTGGCAGCTACATGCCCTTGAACCGTGTTACAATGAGGCTCACAGGCTTATTTATTGTTGAGAAACAATGGAAAACCCTAAACATCCAAAAACCTAACACTAGGAGATTAAACGCCAAACTTTGGGCCCCGTTTGAGTAAATTGGTAGGGAAGGCAACACTATTGGTAGACTCAGAGATCTCGTCCTTTGTGAAGCCACCCGATACTGTACGGTTGCAGGTGTGGTGTAGTCGGTAGGCTCAACCGGTTCACAACGTTTGCTGAAATGAGGTTCTTTTGGCTCTCACTGTCAATAATGAATTGCAGCGGCAAACCCTTCACCCACATCTGTGAGTGGAAAAGACATTCCCCCTCCTATGGATCTTCAGGCTCATTCTTCTGGATCTTGGTGGTACCAATATTGGCGTTGGGCTCCACATCAATGATCTGTGACCCTTTTCCATTTCCGTTGTCGGGTTCTGACTTAGAGTCAAAACATGCATCTAATTCTGAAACCTTTAGCTTGGCCACCAGTGACTGCTTGGTCTGAAACTCACTTGTGTTGTGAGTGGGGATCTTATGGAACTCACACCACTTTCTTGTGTCCTTGTTAGACTTTGTGGTGTTTTTCTTTTCTTGCGGCTTCGATGGGTTGTCTTAGGTCACCCCACCTTGGCTTTGTCCTTTGGTCTTCAGATTCGCAGATCCAAAGTCTCGCTTCTTCTATTTAAACTTCTACTCGATCTTGACAGCGTATCGGTACGCCTTGCTAAGTGAGGAGATGTCTACGAACTCCATATCATCCTGGATGTACCTATGTAGGTAGCCACAGTATTTGAGTACCAAATGCAACTCAGAATCTTTGATACCCAACTTTGTACGTAGGGTATGAAAAATATTGGTGAACTCTGGCATGTCTTGGTTCCTTCCCTGCCGCAGCGTGGTCCACTTTATGTATTGGTCCTCATAGCTTTTGACAGGGTAGTACTTCTCCTTAATGGAATCCCAACATGAATTCCATGTAGGTGCGGCTAAAAACAGTGAGCTCGTACTTTCATCCTTTTTCTCACAGTAGGTTTCCCACCAGTCCTTGCCATGGGGGGCTGCTGTGAGAAGAGTGAAAAATAATCTTTTCCCGATTGGAAAAATCATGAAAAGAAAAATACCATTCTAGCATATTTAACCATTTATCTATGAGATCTAAATCTATCTAACCCTCCAATATGGGGATTTCAAAAAGGGGATGGCATTTCAAGAGTAGCTGTTGGAAGTCTATGTGTCACCCCTCGGTAGTCACTGAAGGATCTAGGCAAAGCTATCTATCATCACATTACTTTGTCACTTGAGGGCTTCTTTGAGCAAGATTTTGATAGGATCTCCTACCCCTTCATCTTTCTTTTCATCCGCCATGGGAGGTTATTGAGATTTTCGAGGTTGGTCTTGCAAAGGTTCGACCAGTTCAAGCCATAACTCCTTATATCCCGACCTCATTGGGGACATGCAAAGAAAAATAGAGAAAGAGAAGACTGCTCTGATACCACTGATTTGGATTTAAATAGGAACACAACAAATTACAGAGGTAACCATAAATACACATATGCAGTGGAAATAATACTTCATTTCATTACTGTAAAATACTGAATATGCTTACAAATAGAAATGGAAATAAACCAGCTAGGGAAATGGTAGCTTATCTTTGAGAAGAGATGTGGCGGCTACATGCTTCTAAACTATGTTAAACTGAGGCTCGTGGGCCTATTTATTGTTGAGAAACAATGGAAAATACTAAACATCGAAAAAACTAACCCTAGGAGATGAAACACCAAACTGTGGGCCTCGTTTGGGTAAATTGGTACATCAACTTCCTAGGGTTGTAAATTTGGCATACAATGTCCATTTGACGCACACCATAGCTCATTAGAAAGATCTATATGAGGACTACAACTTTGGGAAGAGCATCAATGCTCCATGGAACCATGTTTCTCCCAGGTTTCCCAAAAAACGTCATTTAGGGCCTCAAAATGGCTCCGAAAGTTCAGGACCTGAAAAATTGCTAAAAATAGTAGATTGTGCTACAATTAAGGAAACTGAAAAAACTGAAAGAGATAGTTGTGGGGGTCCAAGTGGGATAGGTGGGTGGCCACCAACATCCACCTCGATCATTCCTCCCCCCTTAGGAAGCAATGGTCCCCATTGCATTGAGTCCCTCGATCTGCTGAACTTGGTCCCTGGTGAGCTGTTTTGCAATCTCTGATGTGTCCAGTAATGGTGGGAAGCATGGTCGAGGGTGGCCCACATTGAACACTCAGTGCAAGTGAAGGAATAGGGGAATGCTATGATCCAACGCATTACTTCCCATAGCCTTGGGAATGGTGTAAAGACCATATCAGAGTGGTCTGAGCTTCTGATGGGCTCTTGTAAGGCGTTCTTTTGTAGATGCACCCAGACATTGTCGCCCACTTGAAACTTGTGTGGTACCTGATGATGATCATGTCACTACTTTTACTTGGCATTTTCTAGAATGGAGTGGTGATAGATCAACTCATTGGGTAGAGGTTCTCTGTAAGTCAGAGCGGCCAAATGCTTGATTTGACAACACAACGGTACCCGTGTGGGTGAGAAGAAGATGACCGTATCCCTTTGTTGCTACTATTATGTGGAGGAACCCTTCGCTGGGGTGATGGATGTGGTGACGATATTCCCCTAAATTTGGGAGTGAAGTAGACAAAAAATGAATTTCCTGGTTTGGGAGATGAGCTTGCTGCATTTCTTGGCAGCGATCAAAGAGGTGGCGATAGGTGGGGCTACCTCCGATATTCTGTATAATGAATTACCCAAAGAAATAATAACAACGTGAGGCCTTGACTCATACACAGCATGTCACCTCCACAGGTATGGCTGGCCTAATAATACATCACAAACATCTAGAGGTGCAACATCACACAATACCTCGTTCGTGAAGGGTTTGATGTTGTAGGGAAGGCGGCACTGTTGGCGGATTCGGAGATCTCATCCTTCATGAAGCCACCTGATATTGTATGGCTGTGAGTATGGTGTAGTCAGTAGGCTCAACCGCTTAATGACCTCTGCTAAAATGAGGTTTTTTTGGCTCCCACTATCAAAAATGAATTGCAGTGGCGAACCCTTCACCCACATCTGTGAGTGGAAAAGATGCTCCCCCTCCTTTGGATCTTCGAGCTCATTCTTCTGGATCTTGGTAGTGGCAACGGGCTCCGTATCAATGATCCACTTCCCTTTTCCATTCCCCTTGTCGGGTTTTGAATCAGGGTCAGAACATGCATCTGATTCTGAAACCTTTAGCTCAGCCACTAGCGACTGCTTGGTTTGACACTCACTTGTGTTGCGAGTGGGGCTCTTATGGAACTCACACCACTTTCCTGTGTCCTTCTTTGACTTCATTGTGTTGTTATTTTCTTGCAGCTTCGATGGGTTGTGTTGGGTCACCCCACCTTGGCTTTGTCCTTCGGTCTTCCGATTCGCAGATCCAAAGTCTCGCTTCTTTTGTTTAAACTTCTGCTCAATCTTGACAACATATCGGTATGGCTTGCTAAGCGAGGAGATGTCCAGGAACTCCATCTCATATAGGATGTACCTTTTTAGGTAGCCAGAGTATTTGAGTACCAAATGCAGCTCAGAATCCTTGATACCCAACTTTGTGCGAAGGGTATGAAAAATATTGGTGAACTCTGGCACATCTTGGTCCCTTCTTTGCCGCAACATGGTCCACTTTATGTATTGGTCCTCATAGCTTTAGATAGGGTAGTACTTCTCCTTAATGGCATCCCATAAAGAATTATAAGTGGGTGTGGCTGAAAAATAGTGAGCCCATACTTTCGTCCTTCTGCTCGCAGTAGGTTTCTCACCAGTCCTTGATGTGGGGGTTGCTTTGAGAAGAGCGAAAATAATATTTTCCCGACTGGAAAAATCATGAACACAAAAAATACCCTTCTAGTAGATTTAACCATTTGTCAATAGAATTTGCATCTATCTGACCCTCGAATATGGGGATTTCAAAATTAACTTGTACCTTAAAGGGTGTGGAATTTCCAGAGTAGCTATTGGAAGCCAATGCGTCACCCTCGTGTAGCCACCGAAGGATCTAGGAAAAGTTGTCCATCATCGTGTTCCTTTGTCGCATGAGTGCTTCTTTGAGCACGATTTTGATAGGATCTCTTGCCCCTTCATCTTTCTTTTCATCTACCATGGAAGGTTGTCTGGATTTGCGAGGCTGGTCTTGCAAAGGTTTGACCTTTCAAGCCCTAACTCATTATATCCCGACCTCATTGGGGACATGCAAAGAAAAATAGAGAGAGCAGACCACTCTGATACCATTGATCCAGATTTAAACAGTAACACAACAAATTATAGAGATAACCATAAATACAGATATGTAGCGGAAATAATACTTCATGTCATTACTGTAAAATTCTGAAATATGCTTACAAATAGAAATGGAAATAAACTAGCTAGGGTGATGGTAGCTTATCTTTGAGAAGATATGTGGAAGCTACATGCCTTTGAACTATGTTACAATGAGGATCACAAGCCTATTTATTGTTGAGAAACAATGGAAAACCCTAAACATCCAAAAACTTAATCGTAGGAGATGAAATGCCAAATTGTGGGCCTTGTTTGGGTAAATTTGAACATCAGCTTCCCGAGGTCGTAACTTTGGGATACAATCTCCGTTTAACGTGCACCATAGCTCGTTAAAAACATCTATCCAAGGAATAAAACATTGGGAAGAGTGACATTAGTCCATGGACCCAAGTTGCTCCCAATTTTCCCAAAAATACGTCATTTATGGCCTCAAAATGGCTCTAGAAGTTCAGGACCTCAAAGAATGCTAAAAATAGTAGATTGTGCTACAATTAAGGAAACTAAAAGAGATAGTTGTGGGGGTCCAAGTGGGATAGGTGGGTAGCCACCAACATCCACCTCAATCATTCCTCCACCCTTAGGAAGCAATGGTCCCCATTGCGTTGAGTTCCTCCATCTATTGAACTTGGTCCCTGGTGAGCTGTTTTGCAATCTCTGATGTGTCCAGTAATGGTGGGAAGCATGGTTGAGGGCGGTCCACATTGAACACTCAGTGCAAGTGAAGGAATGGGGGAATGCTGTGCTCCAACACATTTTTTCCCATATCCTTGGAAATCGTGTAAGGACCATATCAGAGTGGTCTAAGCTTCTGATGGGCTCTTGTAAGGTGTTCTTTCTATAGATGCAACCAGACTTTTTTGCCCACTTGAAACTTGTGTGGTACCTGATTCTGATCATGTTGCTTCTTGTACTTGGCATTTTCCAAAGTTGAGTGATGATAGATTAGCCCGTTGGGTAGAGGTTCTCTGGAAGTCAGATCGGCCAAATGCTTGAACTGACAGTGCAACAGTACCCCTGTGGGAGAGGAGAAGATGATCGTATCCCTCTATTGCTACTGCTGTGTGGAGGAACCCTTTGCGGGGGTCATGGATGTGGCGACAATCTTCCCCTGACTTTGGGAGAGAACTAGACAGAAAATGAATTTCTTGGTTTGGGGGATGAGCTTGTTGTATTTCTTGGCAGTGATCAAAGAGGTGGCGGTAGGTGGGGCTACCGCCAGTATTCTGTATAATGAATTACCCAAAGAAATAATAACAACACGAGGCCTTGATTCATACACAACATGTTGCCTCCACAAGTATGGTTGGCCTAATCATACATCACAAACATCCAGAGGTGCAATATCACACAATACCTCATCTATGAAGGGTTTGATGCTATAGGGAAGGCGACACTACTGGAAGAATTGGAGATCTCATCCTTTGTGAAGCCACCTAATATTGTATAGCTGTGGTTGTGGTGTAGTCAGTAGACTCAACCGCTTCACGACCTCTACTAAAATGAGCTTATTTTGTCTCCCATTGTCAACAATGAATTGCAGCGGTGAACCCTTCACCCACATATGTGACTAGAAAGGAAGTTCCCCCTCCTCTGGATCTTTGGGCTCATTCTTCTAGATCTTAGGGGTGGAAACAATGGTGTTGGGCTCTGCGTCAATGATCCGCTTCCCTTTTCCATTCCCCTTGTCGATTTTTGACTCAGGGTCAGAACATGCATCTAATTCTGAAACCTTTAGCTCAGCCACCAACGATTTCTTGGTCTGAAACTCACTTGTGTTGTGAGTGGGGATCTTATGGAACTCACAACACTTTCCTGTGTCCTTCTTCGACTTCATGGTGTTGTTCTTTTCTTGTAGCTTCGACGCGTTTTCTTGGGCCACCTTGCCTTGGCTTTGTCCTTTGGTCTTCAGATTCACAAATGCAAAGTGTCGCTTCTTCTCTTTAAACTTTTGCTTGATCTTGACAGTGTATTGGTACGCCTTGCCGAGCGAGGAGATGTCTAGGAACTCCATCTCATCCTGGATGTACCTATGTAGGCAACTGTAGTATTTGAGTACAAGTGCAACTCAGAATCCTTAATACCCAACTTTGTGCAAAGGGTATGAAAAATATTGGTGAACTCTGGCACATCTTGGTCCCTTCCCTGCCGCAGCGTGGTCCACTTTATCCTCATAGCTTTTGACAGGGCAGTGCTACTCCTTAATGGCATCCCATAATGAATTCCAAGTGGGTGTAACTCAAAATAGTGAGCCTGTACTTTCATTCTTCTGCTCGTAGTAGGTTTCCCACCAGTCCTTAACGGTGGGAGCTACTTTGAGAAGAGCGAAAATAATCTTTTCCCGATTGGAAAAATCATGAAAATAAAAATACCCTTCTAACAGATCTAACCATTTATCTATGACATCTGCATCTATTTGACCCTCTAATATGGGGATTTCAAAATTAACTTGTACCTTAAAGGGTGTGGCATTTCTAGAGTAGTTGTTGGAAGTCGACGTGTCGCCCCTGGGTAGTTGTTGAAGGATCTGGGAAAAGTTGTCCATCATCGTGTTCCTTTTTCGCTCAAGGGCTTCTTCGAGCAAGATTTTGACAGGATATCCTGCCCCCTCATCTTTCTTTTCATTTGCCATGGGAGGCTTTCGGGATTTTCGAGGCTCATCTTGTAAAGGTTTGACCTGTTCAAGCCCTAACTCCTTATGTCCCAACCTCGTTGGGGACATGCAAAGAAAAATACAGAAAGAGTAGACCGCACTGATATTACTGATCTAGATTTAAATAGGAACGCAACAAATTATAGAGATAACCATAAATACATATATGTAGCATAAATAATACTTCATTTCATTACTGTAAAATACTGGAATATGCTTACAAACAGAAATGGAAATAAACCAGCTAGGGCTATGGTAACTTATCTCTAAGAAGAGATGTGGTAGCTACATGACTCTCAACTGCGTTACAAAGAGGCTCGCAGGCCTATTTATTGTTAAGAAGCAATGGAAAACCCCAAACATCCAAAAACCTAACCCTAGGAGATGAAATGCCAAACTGTGGGCCCCGTTTGGGTAAATTGGTACATCAACTTCTCGGGGTCATAACTTTGGCATACAATCTCCATTTGATGCATACCATAGCTCGTTAGAAAGATCTATCCGATGAATACAACTCTACGAAGAGGATCATAGGTCCATGGACCCATGTTGCTCCCAAGTTTCCCAAAAATATCGTTTAGGGCCTCAAAATGTCTCCAAAAGTTCATGAATCGAAAAACTGCTAAAAATAGTAGATTGTGCTACAATTAAAGAGATTGAAAAACTGAAAGAGATAGTTGTGGGGGTCCAAGTCGGATAGGTGGGTGGCCACCAACATCCACCTGGATCAACTAATTAGTATTTCCACAAGAAGGATGTTTTTCTGTGGTCAATTAATTGATTTTAGAAATTAAAGACACACAAAAAAGAAAGGGGTAACTAGGCATAAAGGTTTACCAAGCAATCGTGAACTGCAATATACACCTTGGAGAACCAAGGACTTAACGTATGTGCAGACAATCTCCCTGAAAGTTGTGTTCAGTGTATAATGGTATACAAGGTGGCAGATTCGGTTACCTATGGATGGATAGCAACCTATAGGGGACTCCAAAAATATACTCGACGGAACGTGGGAGTGCAGTCCTTAGTAGTGTTGTATAATGTGTAGTTGTTTTATGAAAGCGTTTCCATTTACTTTTCATGTGTGGAGCACCACCCGATATACTCAAAGGTACATGGAGAACAATCCTATACACTTACGTACATGGAGCGAGATTTCACCCTTGGGATGCAATGCTAGCTGACAATGACAACTCCTATGTTTAACAACGTTGGAACATGTCTCTAGCCCAGACCTCTATGTGTGTCATTAAGTTTCAAATGATCCTTAGGTTAATTGAGATGAATTTTAAAGTTGATCTTGAATTAGATTTCAGTTTCACGGCTCAAAACATGATGTCACTTGAACACACCTATAATGAAACTAATATGACAAAAATAACTTTTTTTATTTTTGATGAAGGCTATCTAGTGTAGGGAAGAGGTGCAAATCAATGATGCAACAATCAAATATGCAACCAACAAGAGATTCCTAACTAGATCTTTCAATTTCACTATTCCAATTCAATTCAAAGGATGAACGAATGTGAAACCATGCAATGTAATGTATGCACAATTCTCCTGAAAACTATGCAAATGTAATCTATGTAGAATTTCTTTTCCAATTGTGAAAATGAGAATTCTAACTATGAAAATGTGATCTATGCAAGAGAATTCTTCAAAAAGAAACACAAGAGGATTCCAATGAAATGAAACAATAATATGAGATTTCATGAACAGAGGACTCAAATTGAAATTGGGTGAAAATTCCAAAAATCAAAAGATATGTCGCTCAAAGGTGATTAACACTCATACAGAATTCATCACTCTCACCCCTGGACGATTGAGGGGGAAAAATTGCAAAAATGAAAGAAAAAATATGCAATTTCGTACTAGGGAATTCCAATTTCACACACAAAACCCTACATGAAAATGCAAGATTTTTTCTTTTCACCACACTTAATTTTCAAAATTAATAAAAGTAATATGAAAATGTTCAATTACTGATTCAATTGCACTTTCCAGAGTGAGGACTAAAACAATAATTCATCTAAGCGATCGAAGATCAAAGGAAATCATTTTGCAAGGTACCAAATGATAGGAACAAAGAAAAATCAAAACCAATTCTTCTTACCAAGGCAAATGACACAAATCCAAACCAAATGGAGGATTTAGATAGACCAAAAGACACTGAAGACTCAGGGAAGTTCAGCTAGAAGTAGGCTGACAAAAGATAGGCTCAAGAACCAAGGAAAATTTCATGCGGAAATAGGGGCCAACCCTGGTGTAAAAGAGGCATCAGTGCGTTGTAATGTTGGTGGAGAGTGGGTTAGGGTGAGGTGCAACACTCTGCCAAAGGTACAACAGGTGCATTGGTCTTGGGAAAGAGGATTCCGACACAAAATTTGCAAAAAAGGCTTAGTGAAATCACTTCCTAGGTCTATTCTTTGTTGGATGATACAACAAAGATCTGACAAGGAGGTAATCAAAGACAATGGATAAGGAAACCACCAAGGGAATACTTTGTTCGCTAGTATGGTTGCCAATTTGTTATACGGGATTTATGATTGCAGAAAAAATTTTCTCCCCTAGGTTGGTGGCTAACCTAAAACAACAAAGAGACAAGGAATACAATGCTTTTCCATAAAGTAAATAGGTGACGGATTGAGGAATACTTGGAATTTGTTGCACACTTCGCTCCTTCTTTAGCTTGGAATCTCCAATTCTAGCTCTGATTGCCAAAATTAGAACCTGCACAGTCAGACAACACAAGCCAGGAAGCTATGAGATCTATGCAGTATCATCTAAGTACTTCATTCAATACATCAACATGGTATTTAAATAAGTGAAATAACAAAAAAACATATAGGAAAACAATGATTTTTTTCATTAATATAAATGGAAGGAGATTATAACCATAAGTAGTAGTCAATCTTGTAGAAGAGCTCCTCCAGGTTGTTGACTTGTCCTTTCCTTGTCACAATATGCACCTCCAATCACCTTAACTGCATGAGATGATGACCACTCACTACAACAACATAAGGCATAATCACTCTCCAAAAGCCAACCCAAAACTAACCAAGTTCTTATGGAATGAGGTAAATATATAGGATGGAGAGGTACTTCATGAATTCTTATCCATTTACTAATCTAGGCTTGATATCCAGAAGTGATGGAAGGATGAGGTTAAGGGATAAAATGGTGATTTCTCCAAGGTGGAATTATATAGGATTAAAATGTTTATCCAAGGTAAATTTTTGAAACAACCTCTGGAATCTTCTAGAAGAGGAAGCTTTAGATTTTTGTTTTTCTCAAATTTCTAGAATTAACGCACCCCCATAGTTATGCAAGGTGCACCGGTCCTTAAAATGACTGAAACAAGGTTCTTTCAAATAGGAACTTAGGGATTAAGGGGAGTCATTCTTAGGGATTTGTTCAATGATGATGAAAAAAGGAAATAGGATGTTGATTGATCCCATTAGGAGGATCACTAATCAAATGTGACAAAATGGTCTATAACAATGCCGGCAGAGGTCGGAAGGCAAGACAGTTAGGGAGGAATAGCAGGGGAGGAAGAGAGATTCGACCTTGACTATGGGATGGTGCCATGACATAGGTGAGTCTGAGTGAAAAGCATATTATACAAAACAAAAACTTGGAAATCATAGGTCTCGTTGGAATAACTGCATGTTCAGAGCGACAATGTCATAGTGGCAACACCCCCTTGGTGTCAATGGGTGGACATGGGAATATGTCATTTTGATTGTTCAATGAGGATACAAATATTAAAATTTTTTGTTTAACTCATTGGATGTTACTTTCATTGATATGTTGTTTTTCATATTGAACAATGCACTTCAATGTTAATTTTTGTGTTATGTATCTGTGGATTGTGTTGATTCATTCCCTACTGGTTATGTGACACTACGAAAGTGATGGTTTTTTGTGTGTTATAGTAATAGATATGTTATTTATATATAGGTATGTATGTGTAATATGGGAGGTTGATTGTAACTATTTAAAGTTTTTTTATTTTGTGTTTTGGTTGTTGTTTTAGGGGTAGAAGGGCATATTGGACAAAGTGTTGTTCTAAGCTAACTGACATGGTCACATAATTGGGTTACCCAACATTGTGTTTTATGCAAAGTGTAGCTAAAACTAAGTGTCATAACTTGCATTATATTATGCCTTGAATGACACATTTTCATCTGCGAAATGAACATGAGAAAAATATTAAGAATTTTATTCAGTACTGACATATAGGCTCTATGTACATGCACCAAATATTTAATATATTTTTTGAACTAGTTCTTGAGAAGTATCTAGGAGCTAAATACTTTTGGTATAGGTTTGTGGTTCTTTCTTTTGATGTATTGTCTATGGGCCTGGAATGATGCCTATGTTGTTTTGGTTGGTTTTTATATGCTAACTATAGGTTTCCTTTTTTGGGTAGTTATGAGTAGCAACACAGGGACTTGACACACATCCACGATTTCCTATGGCTGTCAGGAGCTCTGCATATGGAAACATTAGATTGGAAAAACCGTTTGTATGTTGATGGAGCCAAGTCCTACATTGATAAATACGTAATGGCATGGAATCCACATGACATACACCATCCTAATGTGATGGTTCCTCAAAGTGTTAATGATGAACCATGTCTTTTGAAAACCTTGCATATTTTTCTGTGCAATCCTCATGAAGATTGTGAGCATTTGGTCAATAAAGTACAAAGAAATAAAAAATGAAGTATTGATACATGTCTATGGAAAAATGGGTCTATCATTTCATGTCGTTACATTTCCCCATGGGAGGTGCATGTTGATTCTGTAATGTACATGGATGAGAAAGGGAGGAAAAAATATGAAGCAACATGGAACAATGACCGCCTGAATGTCCATAATGTAGACCTTATCACTATGTGGAGTGAAAATGTTTATTGTCAAGCAATTATTTCTTGACATGTAGTGTTGAAATATACTGAAAAATATGCTTCGAAGGTAGAAAGAAGGTTTAAAATTTATCGTGACATGTTACAAGGGTTGCAAGTGTAGCTGGATCTAACACTCCTACGCTGTCTACATATAGAAGGTTTATTGCAGAGATTCTTATTGAGCGAGACATTGGTGCCCAAGAAACATGCCATATGTTGCTAAAGTCACCTCTTCTTGTGTTGAGTGTTGGAAAGAAAGTGTTGCACAGTTTGTCACTACAGTTTAATGAAATTTCATGTGAGAAATTTTTTGTCTAGCTATATTAAAATCGCCCCCATTTCCTAGAGCATTTGTGTTTGATATAAATAGCGAGATCATGGAGCTATGATGCAAAGTAGAGGCAAGAGCTTTGGAAACCACATAATGTGCATGCTATTGTTCATGATTGTATGCATTTTTATGTTTTTCCAAATGAGGGGTTAGAGGAGTTTGAAACATTATTTTGGAGTGAGTTTCTTTCGTATAAGTTGTTTTGTGACATTGGTTTAGATATAGGAAATTCAAGTGAAATTATTATCGAGAATTGGAGTCTAAGGTATCATGTGTGGCATGTCAGTAGAGGCTCTTTTTCAAATGAGATTAGTGAAGAGGATGTGAATCCACTTATTCATGAAGATAGTGTTGAAGGATATTTTGAAGAGTTGTAGGTTCTTTCTCAGACTGTTACTCCGAGAAATGTAATGATTTCCAAACTTGACAATCTTGGCATAAGGGATTAATATATTGATTATAATTGATAGGAAATAATCGTGATAGATGAAATTGTGGAACAAGCTATCAATTTTATAAAATATGGCCATTCAGCGGGTGTTGTTAATGGCGACTCAACTGGGAAGAAAATAGTGCCACATTCCTCTTTGTCTGAGAAACAATGAGATTCTTTTGAGATAGCTTTGCACCACTTTGTTAATGCTAAAATGAATGATGTGTTTAAAATTATTATTCAAGGAACCACTGAAACTGGGAAGTCTTCTCGTATTCAGTGTATTTGTCATGCTCTTTCTACTTCTACAATGGGTGGTAGAAGTCCATTGTTGTTTCTCTCACCCATTGACATCACCGCTTTCAATATACATGGAAAGACAATACACTCAACATTAAAAATTCCCATAAAATATATGAAACCATTGAGCGGTCAAGCCATAGAAATGTTTCAAGAAGAAATGAGGCACATTATTTATGTTTTGATTTATGAGATGAGCTTTATAGGTTTGAAGATTTTTGTACATATAGATGCATGTTTGTAAGAAGCCTTTCCTGAAAATAAGGACTCTCCTTTTGGTGGCACGTCAATGATTCTTGTGGGTGACCTAGAGAAGCTTCCTCCTGTAATGGATGAACCTTTGTATGCAGGGAGAACAATAGCAAAGTTGTTGTGGGAAGGATTCAATATTATTTTCGCTTTGGATAAAATATTTAGGAAAAAGGGAGATGATCCTAGACAAGCACCTTTTCAAAATATTTTAATGAATATTAGAAATGCAGAGCTACTCTCCATCATTGGTATATTGTCATGTCATGTGTTGACAATTGTTCACGTCTAGAGGAAAAGAGTTTGTTTGATTCTTTGTTGCACTTGTTTTCAACGAATAATTTCGTGAACCTATACAATCAGAAGAAGCTTAAATCATTGAATTGCCTAATTGTGAGGTGTGTTGCAAATGGGATGAGAAGAACATAAATGGTTGACAGTGACAATGATGTTTTGGAGTATGAGGTGTTGCTATGTCGTGGAGAGTGTGTCATGTTAACATGTAATTTGTGGGTTGAAGCTTGGCTGGTAAATGGTGTGCCTGGATATGTTGAGGATATATAATATATGCTTGGTTCGAAGCCACATGAACTTCTAGTTTTTGCTACGATTAGTTTTTAGAAGTACACAAGTATTCCATTTGATATAAATTGTCCAAGCATTGTGCTAATAACATTAGTTCTTAGAGGGGATATGAAACAGATGCCTTTAAGAATGGCGTGGGCATTTAGTTTACGTAAATCTCAGGGGATGACTTTTCAAGGAGCCATTATTGATCTAGGGGACAAAGAGAGGCAGGGGTTGACATTTACAACTATATCAAGAGTGAAGTGGTTATAGGTCTTTCAGGTTTCACTACCTTTTTTAATTTAACGTTTTGCTAAAATGAAAAATAGTGCATATGTCACACTTAAGAAGAAAGAGAAGAACCGGTTAAAGAGAATATCATTGTAACAAATTTATTTTGTTTAGTTGCAATATTGTACAAAAAAATATTGTTGCATGTGCCGCCAGGAAAATAATTGCTTGTACAATTTTTTTTTTGAGAAGAAGATGAATTAGGTGCATTGTCACTCAATGTCAGGGTTTAGAGTAAAAACTATATGCAGACAGACAATACATATTTGTTTTGTTTAATTGCAATATTCTAAAAAAAAAATTGTTGCATGCGTTGCAAGAAAATATACAAATTATTGTCATATATAGGAAGAGGTAGACATGAATAAGGTTAACAAATGAGTAGTAAATACATGCACAAAGAAAATAAATTTAAGACAAGAAATGCGTGTGATAGCTAAATATGCATTCAACTCACTATTTTGTTATTCAAAAAACTTGCACTCCAATAATTGATTGGGAATGAAAATGAAAATTTTGTTCCAAAGATATATTTGTATGTGATGAGAGGAAAAATTTACTTGAAAAGAATTTATGATTAAAACATAAATGTGTAAGTAAACTGTAGTTTGAATAAGAGGGTTGACTATGAAATACATATTCAATTAGAGAACATAAAAAAAAATGCAGCAACACGCAGCAAGGTATGCTAACAAGTGCAAAACAAGGGACATATATACATTGATAAAGTTAAATATTGAGTAGAAAAATTGCTTGTAAAGAGATAAAAGTCATGATAAAAAATGAATGTGGTGGGTTTGTCTGCATTGCAGTTAGATTTTTGTTGCACAAAAAGATGTAACTTCAAAAAATTCATGTTGAAATACTAACCTTCTTCCCAAAATATATTTGCATGTATTGCGAGGAAAAAGAATTACATGAAAGGAAAATATCTTCAGAACATGAGCACTTTAGTGCACTATAGTTACAATTCCATGGTTCGATGCAAGAGAGATATGCAAGCACAGAGAAAAAATAATTTTTCTTTGACATAGGAAAAAAATAGATTGCCATATCGTAAGTTTTCTTTAAGAGAATGTGGAAATATTGTTCCATTGATAGGCATGAATATAGTTAAGCATTGAATGTGATATACGTCCATTTAAAAATGAAAGAGATTGTAGGGAGTGAATCCAAAAGTTCAATATGCATTCAACTCAAAGTTTTGTTTTTTAGAAAAACTTACACTTTATAAATTGGATGCAAATTTCTTTCAGGAAGAAAACAGGGTGTATCATATGCGAAAAAAAATGTCTAGTGCATTATGCCAATATTGAGCCAGTGATACAAATCACTAAACTTGAAAAGTGAAGAGTAGGAACATCCATAAAAAAATGAAAGTGATCAGAGGAATAAGATGCATTCAATTCATTGTATTCATCTTCAAAAATCTTTCACTTCAAAAAATACTTTTGAAAATAAAAATCTTGGACATCATTAGCATATATACCCCTCCTCGTAAGAGGTCATATAAATAACATTGAATAAAAGGAAGATTTGTTGAATAGTTTGGAATGAGAAAATATGTAATATCTGCATGCGAGAAAGAAAAAATCCTACTTTGAAATTTTAATCCTTCATGAATGGATTTTGTGTAGGCATCTGGTAGGCCCTTCAAGCTTCATCCTCCTCATCTTAGTATTCTTTGTCGATGTCGACCAAATGTGGTGTGTTTTCCTTGATGTAGTTAACCTAATCTAAGAACAACTGAAAAATTGCTAAGAAGTGGATAGGTTGAAAAGGAGTAAGATTCACTTCACACATAGATATCGAATTCTACACAACTCTTTTTTTTTTGGTAATTGATTCTAAATTTGGAAATGAGTTTGATATGCTTGAAGGAGATCTAGAGAAATTTATGAATGTTTTGTGGATTTCAGTTTTTTAGGCTTCTTATGACTCTCTATTCATCTGTGGCGTTGTGTTTGAGATTGTGGTGGACTGAGCTAGGTTTTGCATCTTTTAATGGTTTTGATCCTGAGATATCGAATTCCTCTATAAAATCTGTCCCCATCTCCCATATTAACAAACAATGTTCAGTGGCCCTTTTGATTCATTCTTTGATTTCTTTTTCCTCACTCTTTATGTTTTGTAATTTAATTGATGTTAAATTACTTACATGAATTATCAACCATGGCTAGTAAAATGATGAAATGTTTGTGCACTATATGTGCTAGGAGTCTTTGTCACTCATTCAATTCCTAAGTTAATTTGAGTTATTGAAATGCACATGTTTTTCTATAGCTATGTAACTTATGAAATCAATTTTACTTTACATGCTTGAATAATGATCACACTCAAACTTGCTTTAAAACAAAATCACTCTTGCTCTTAAAATCACACTTTCTTAAATGAAAAATCAGTCTTGAAAACCATACTTACTTAAATGTATATCACTCTCAAAACCAGACTTGCTTAAATGTAAATCACACTTGCTTGAATGAAAATTGCTCTTGAAAACCACACTTGCTTAAATTTAAATCACACTTGTACTTGAATCAAATCACTCTTTGTAACAAAAACAAACTTACTAATGAATCTATTCTAATCCTAAAGAAGGATTAGTTCTATAATTGAAAATCAATACAATGTAAAGCTTATACTTCTATTGTTATGTTAGATTATACTATATCCATGTGCATTTGAAATATATCTTCACCTGAACAATAAATGATTGGTAAAAACAATCTCAAACTTGTACCTAAGAATCAAAACTCAATTATTCAAATAATAGACAAAAATCTATGGAAAAAAAGAACTGAAATACTAACTGTTAATGAAAGAAGACCTTACTATCTCAAGGGGGGCCCTCCTACGAGAAGCAGGTAGTACTATCAAGATTTCACAAGTTAATATCTATGCATTGAGATCGCACAGTAGGATGGAATCGAAACATAATTTTTATATATCAAAAAAGAGTGCTTACAAATAAAATTCAAGTCCCTTTTAGTTATATCGAGAGGCATATTTATAAAACCCTTATGCAATAAATGTTTTCAGAGCTTTATGCCTATGCTAATTTACATTGGCTATAATTAACTTAAGAGATAAGATATTGTAATCTTGCTCATTATTTTCTATCAACGCAACAAATCACGAGGTTGAAAATTTGCATCTCGATCTCTTGATTCACCTTCCACGATGGTTGAATTATCCTTTGACTGAACTGATAGAGTGCCTTGTTCATCGATCTAGCTTCTGCAAATAGGAAAAAAAATTTGTCCCAGCTTATTTTCAACTACCCATGTGCCATGTTTCTTGGCCAAGGCTTTGCAACCTATAACCTTGGACTTAGTTGTAGAAACATTCACCGGATGCAGAATTGTTGTAATTCAGTAGCTCAAGTAGGTATTAAGTTAAATAATAAAGATAAATGAAATTTACGAAATATAAGATGTTTATGTACCTGCTATGCTTTCAACCTTGTAAATTGATACCCATTGTAACTATAAAGATAAAAAAGGAAGGATTTGAGTGAAAAAGGATTGTAAAAAAGAAGCAATTATGGGGTTCAACATTCTCCCACATGGAAGACATTGCATGTCCTCATGCAAAATTTCAAAATTACTAAGTAGTTCTTGTTACTGAACCTCCTCAGATACTTGAGCAAGTACATCAAAGTTACTCCTCCTTGATTTCTTGGCAATGATTATCATGCTCAGCTTTGTCATCAAAATTCTTTGTTGCAGGCCTATAATATTCTTCTTAAGAAATTTGTTATGAGCTGTCAATTTCTTTCTTTTATTATACCACAAACCAAAGTGTAGCAAAATATTATCATTATGAGTTTTGTGGATTTAATTACGTGCCTTTATTGCTTCTTTCTCCTGCTTTAGATGTCTATTCATAACTTCTAGTTCATAAATTTCTTGTTTGAGGGTTTCTTGAACTTGATGTTCTATTGAGATATTAGAATGGATTGCTTCACTTTCTCCTTAGTTTGAGGATGATGCAATGATTTTACCTTTAAATTTCCTGTTACACAAGATCAATCTCTAGAGTTCTTCTATCTAGACTGGCAGCTTTGGGTGATGGCATTGGTGATGATGGAACCATAGGTGATGGTATTGGTGAAGATGGAATTCTAGGTTCCATTTATTCTTTCTCTAAATCAACAAATTCTAGGGACTGTCGAGGATGTTCATGCATTTTTTTATTGAGCCTTGCACTTCTTCTTATGGATGACAATTCAGTAATAAGGGGTTGCTTCTTAACCTTTCATTGCTCTGTTTTCTCTTTGGATGAACTTCCTTAATTAGTGCTAGTTACCTTTCTCTTAAGATTTTTATTTTTAAGATTTACTAACATATCCACGAGATGAGTCTCACTTTCTGAATGTTTCTCTTGTTTTGGAGGTGAATTATCTTTTATGGGAAGCTTCCTTCTACTTCCCTTTGTTTTGCCATTGGGCTCTTCTATTTATGCTACATTGAAATGATTTCTAACTAAGAAATCTTCCCAATTGTCTCTATTTTTTTTAATATGTGCTTTAATCAATATTTTTACTAGACCATGATGATATAGAGCACTATCGATAGATTCAATTTTTCTTTGAATGCTACTAGCCATTTTTCTTAAGCTTTGAAGTAGAAAATATTCTAGGTTAATTTCATTTCCATCTAGAAAATCCATCATTAATATTGCATAATAAAAATAAAATATTACCAAATCTTCCTTCACAAGTTATAAAATTTTGAATGATTAGCAACAGGATTCTCCATTCATTCTTCAAAGTCGTGACTGGTATTCCCTTTTTAAACTTAGAAATACTCATATATAGATTCTTGAGGAAAACCCTCCTTTCTCTTTCTTAAATTATTTTGTTCTTAAACCAAATTTCTCCAATTATTGGCAATCCTATGGCTTCTGCTATGAAGGATTATATCAACACGAACTTCACATCCCCAATTTCTACTTCAATTCCATCATATTCCCTAGCAAAATATTTTGTTACTTCCTTCTCATGGCCATCAAATTTCTTCACAAATTCTAGCCACTGAGCTTGCTGCAACATTTGTTTGACCTGTGGCTATCCCTCTAGAAACTTAATTCCATTCGGCTTTGTCCTTACAATGACCCCCATGGCAGAGGAATTCTAACCCATATTCACTCTTTTGATAGGGTTAATGATTGGGAAGGAATTTGAGTATGAAAGGAGTTAGGAAAATAGAGTTTAGGCGAGAGCAGTCTTGGCAATAAAATAGGGTTGATTGAAATGGAAGTGTTCAACTTGCAGAGGAATGATGAATGGAGAGGCAAGGGTGATTTTGAATTATATCACGATTAAACCCTGACTTAGTTGATAGTAAATTGACGTTTTCATTAAACTAAAGTCATGTGAAACCAATTAAGGGTAATCATTATTCAATATGGGAGTAGAAATGGTTACTCATATTTTCATTTCATAATTCAAATGTTTTACCTTTATTATATAACTCAATATTTACATATCTTTGCTCCTTTATCTTACTGCTTTTGATTTGTCTTTTGTAGGTTGTCTAGTTTCTTCAGCTTTAATCTTCATTGGATTTTTCTTTTATCATCATTTCCATTTCCTATAGTCACAATCTGCCAATTCAGCTACAGAATTCTGCTAGAGCTGCAGGTTCTTGAAAATTTTGTAGCTACATTATTCAACGGAGAAAAGAGATAAAAGAAAATGAGATAGAATAGGGAAAATAAAATATAATTTTTGAGAACTCTTTGGTTTTCAACTTTGATTTCTGTAATAAAGAATGCCAAGAATGTTTTTCATGATATATATTATTATTATATTATATTAATATATATAATATATTTTATATATATTATATATATATTATATATATATATATATATATATATATTATATATATAATAATATAATATATAATATATATAGAAAAAGAAAGTAAAAGGCTAAGTTGGAGAGGAATAAAGGTCTTCCTTAACAAACTTCAAATCAAGATTGTCTTGCAGATTTATTATGAATTCCTCCCTTGTTAATGGTTTATGATATATTTGTAATCTATGACAATTTACAAGGAAGGTTACTTCTCTTCATCAATAGTTTTGATTCTGATTGCTCCATTATCAAAGATATTTTCAATCTCATATGGACCAAGCCAATGAGTTTGAAATTTTCCTAGAAAATATTTACATTTTCAATCAAAAAGCAATGCCCAATCACTTGGCTGAAATTTTATTTCTTTGATAAAATTATCATGCCACCTAGATATTTGCTACTGGACTATATTGATTCTTTGAATAACATCTTGTCGCATCTCATCAAGTTCATTCAATTGCTCCATTCTTCGTCTTTGGGCTTCTGATAAATCAAGACCCTATTTCACTGTTGGTTTAAAATTCTTTATCTAGAACTCAATAGGAAACATGACTTGCTTTCCATAAACAAGTTCATAAGGAGTGTGTCCAGTTGTATTTCTCCATGTGGTATGATATGCCCACAAAGCTTTTGAAGGTTTTCTTCCCAATCCCTTCTATGCCAATGCATAGTTTTTGTAAGAATTGCTTCAATTACTTTGTTGGTTGATTCAACTTGTCCATTGGCTTGTGAATGATATGGATCTGAACTTCTATGCTTGATTTTGTATTCCTCCATTATCTTCTGTACTAGCTTAGATGTGAATTGAGTGCCTTGATTTGTCACAATTTTGCTTGGGACACTAAAACAAGTGAAAATATCCTCAAAAAGAAATGAAACTAAAACTTTTTAATTAGCAGAAGAAAGTGCTTTAGCTTCTACCCATTTTGTGACATAATCTGTACAAACAAGAATATACCTCTTTTATCTTGACGGTGGATTGATTGGACCAAAAAAATCCAGAGCCCATTTTTCAAAAGGTTCAATAAGTACTGGAGGTTGTAAAGACATTTCATCTGAAGGAACATGTTTTCCCATTCTTTGACAACTGTCACATCTCTTAACATATTCCTTGGCATTCTTAAAAAGAGAAGTCCAATAATATCCTAAGAGAAGGATTTTATAAGAAATTATTTTATAAGTGAAATTTCCTACACATGGTTCATCATGACAAGCCTTCAATATTTATGGTACTTCATCTTCTATAACACATCTTTGAATGATTATGTTAGGTCCTATCTTGTACAATTCGTCATTTATCCAAGAATAGGTTCCACTAGTTTAAATAACCTTCTTTATATCTCGAGGAGACAAGTATGATGGTAACTTCTGTGTAGCCAAATAATTAGCAATATCTGCAAGACAAGGAGATTTAATAGATACTACAAAAAATATTCATTAGGAAAATTATCCTCTACAGGAACAACATTATTATCATTTTGGACTCTAGATAGAAATTCTTCAACTGTGTTTTGTTTTCCAGGTCTATCCAAAATAGTAATATTGAATTTTTGTAATAACAATATCCATCTTGTAATTCTTCCATTAGTAATTGGTTTATTAATTAAATATCTAATTGCAGAATAATCTGTGTGTATGAAGGTTTCATAACCAGTGATGTAATGTTTGGATTTATTCATGGTGTGTACAACAACTAAAAACTCCTTTGATGGTACAATGTAATTTAACTCTAAAAGAGTCACATTTTTACTAGTGTAGTAAATGGCATAAGGAGTTGTTATGGTCACCAACAACACCCCTCCTTCTTTAGTATTAGCAATAACATAAAACAAGTGGGGACCCTTAGTAAAAAATTCAAATTTTTTTTTTGTATTATACTCCTTAAAAATATATCGCATCGCGAGAAGAGAGTAGAACATTTCTTTATGAGCACAATAAAAACTGCGAAAAAGTGACGTGAAATTCATCGCATCGCATACATTAAGAAGCGCCCATAAATGAAGATGTTAAGAAATCTCTGATGGCCGACATACGACATCGCATGTCACAACATTGCATAAACAGCACACAATGATTTAACACGATCTATGATCTTGCGATAAACGCGATGCTACGATGCTGCGATGTTGTGATGCTATAGTCTGTGATCTGCGATATCACAATCTTGACAAAATGCGATAATGCGATAACATAATGCAAGTTGCAGAAATCGCCCATCGCAAATGTTCCTCGGCTCAACATTCAAGAAAAGCTGTCAGTAAACCAAAAAATTGGATGCGCACCTTAAAGAAAATTAATGAATGTACGCCAAAGTGTTAATGAAGGACAGTTTTGTGTTTGTCGAAGAATCAGTTCACAATGGGTGGCATTATTTTATACATTCGTAGAGCTTAGAGCTTTCGCGTCAATATTGATTGTCATTACTCTTTTCCTTTGCGTGAACTGCAGGAATGAAAAACAGGAAACATCTAAAGAAAAAGGGAAAGCGTCAACGCTCGGAGACAAAGAAGAGATGCCCTCATAAACGGATACCGCATGCAACGGAACCACAGATTCCAGAGAATTTCTGAATAGATGCTGACATCAATAGCCGACTCAACACTTAGGGTCAAAAGCTCACAAAAGCAGCATGTTTACAAAAAATCCTGAAGCTTATACCCGGTAAAGGAAAAGGCGCTAAAGTCGAAAAACGCACCAGAAAGGCCCGGATCAAAGAACGGAGGCAGTTTTCGATGCGCTAAGAAAATTGTTCAGAAAGCAAGGTCCCTAACTTGCTTAGTCATTTGCAAGTCTGGAAATCAAGATAGAAAAGGCAGAAGCAATTTGAGGGAAATTTTGGTCATTACCAAGTATATACGCAGTTAATTCACCCAGCCAGAGGATGATTCCCAAAAATATCTTCTAGTTTACTAAAAAATGGTGCCAACGCTTGCCATTTCTGTTTTCTTAACTCAAACAAAAGCGGAAGGCAGCCAGCCGACTCTTCCCAGGCAAATGTTGAATGCTTGCAACATTAAGGAGAAAAAGCAAAAATAGTTAGGAATTAGATTCAATTTTTTAGAAATAAGTTTGCTTAGAAAAAGGGCGGTCATTTAAACCGTATCCTAAATTTATGTAATTAAGTTATTTAGTTAGCCGTATTTAAACCCTTCTCATGCATTTAGAGAAGGGTCCAGAAATTTGTCAAAAACTTGTCCTTAGAACATGCACTTTTGCACCCTTAGAGGAGGATTTGATGAATGAACGGATCAAGATTTAATGATGTTTGCATTTGGTATCTGCTACTGATGTTGCACTTCTGTACTCTTAGTAGATATTAGAACAAGGAGAGATAAATCATTGTTGCTTGGAGCTTATGAGTAGGACCAGTCATAAATGGTACTTTTATCTCTTGACCATTTTTGCTTATATTCTTAAAGCAATATACAGTTTTTAGTTGTTTATATGTTATTACATGAATGTTTGTGTTACCATTTGGCACTTTTTTACGGTGGAGCCATTTATTTATGTTTAATGTGTGAATAACGTATTATGTGATATGCTGTTCACAACTATTTTGCCTAACTTTTTATGCAAAGTGGTTCATCATAATTGATTTCCATTCTTATAATCACTGAATGATCTTTATTACCAGTTATTATTTGAAATCTCTTTAGATCGCATAATAGAAGAATTACATCCCGGGTTAGCATAGATTAGATGTGTTGTTTTCATTAGATTACAATAGCATAGATTAAAGTAGTTTAGATAGGAACTTTTAGATTAGCAACATCCAATTCTGCACACACACACACCCTTAGATTGGGAAATTGGTCCCATTATCCCTAGTTGGACCCGCTATACCAAATGGATAAGGAGATGCCAACCAAGGTCTGGACCGGGCGGGTATCCTCCTTGTTGTCGACCCAATTTTTGGGGCTTCAACATATTTGGCTCTAGAAGGAGGGCCTGAACATGTTGTCTGTTGGAGTTGTGGGCAATTGTGATATTTGAATTAGGATGGCTTCTCTCAAACTTCCCATTTGGAGTTGTATCCATGTTTGCGCCTCTTCCAACACCCCACTTGAAGTGTTAAGAATCTTGTCTCAGGTAAAATTCAATGGTAAGAGTAATTCTTTTGCTTTTAATCATGCCCTTCAATTTATTCAAAATGTTTTAAGTTCAAACGTCCAAGGAATTGACGAAGGCATTTTATGCAGAATTTTTACTCTCACATTCACAGCGGAAGCAAGAAACTGGTGTAGAACCCTCCCAGTTGCCTCAATTCACAGCTGGGACCAATTTTTCAAGGCTTTCATTTGTAAATTTGATTGCTATGTTATGATTAGGTATATGATGAAATTGAATATCTAGGAAAAGAAGATGAGTTTGTTAGGGATTTTAATATGCAATTTCATCTTACTTGTCTAAAATATGATATTGAGAACAAACTCATGAATGAAGAATCTTTAGATTGTGTTGAGCATAACTATTCCCTGCCTCCTATGCCCGATCCAACAGAAATTAGTCCAAGTCTTGTTCCATTTTCTTCTAATATGAATGAAAGTTCCAATTTGAATATGCGAATCACTCATGATGAAGAAACTTCCCAAATATTAGGAGACATGCCTACTCTAATACAAGAGGACACAAGCGATAATGTTGAAAGAAAGTCTGCCTTGGAACCATAAAACAACTTGGAGACAAGGTTAGATAATATCATCGCAAGTTGACAAATGCAGATGTCAAGGTTAGAACAACAAACTAATTCTCTTTCAGAAAATATGAACACACAAAGGTATGATCTAAAACCTAATGTCTACGATGAATGTCATGAACAAGAATTTTTTCACGATGATATTTTCAAACGCATTGTTTCAGAGTCACATTTTTCTCTTTATCCTGATGTTTTTAGTGATGATAATTTTCTTCCCCTCAGTATTAATGATATCAAAAAAAGTACAGAGGATTACCCAAATGAATCACCATCAGGATTTCAAGATAAAGAAATAGCTATAAAACCCCCTTTTTCCATTTACAAACATGAACGACATGACCTTCCCTTTTTGAATATACTGGATAAAAGAGAGAAATCTAAGGAATCCTGTGAAATCATTTATGATAGCTACTTAGCCGATGGTAATGTTGATTTATCTCAAGTAACTCAACAAAGCTCAGATAGTGAGAGATATTCTAATTCAAGAATTATACCATCCAATCCTCATTTCAGAGTGACAAATCATTTGCATGATTTTACTATCCAAGAAAATATCCCGATCTATGATTCATATCGTGAGCAAACCACCATGCCTGTTCCCAATCATAATTTGTTTTCTGATTCACAAGATGAAATTCGAAATTACTCAGATCCCATAATTCTAGCCAGTTCTTGTGAAAAAGAAGATATTTCAAATCAATCTTAGTTGTGTTATAACATTAGTTGTACAGATAATCATTACATTCTTTCTCGCCTGCATCCATTTTGTATAAAATCAGATTGTGGTTTAAATTTTCAGACTTTTGATAGATTGTTATGGTATATTGAGCACCTTATCAAAGAACATTCGAGAGATGCGTTACCATTTTGGAAAACTGAATTGTGTCATGGAAGTATAGAGCTTTTTCAATTCCAAGATCAATCAATATCAGCCTTCCTTAAAAAACTTCTATGTCATCCAAAACATCATCAACGAGAGAAATTATTTTTGGAAACTTGCCAACAATTCACGATAATTGATAATTCTCTTTTGGGAAAATTCCATCTATTATTCATTATTTTTTTTAGTAATTTATATGTGGAAACTTTGCTTTTACGAGAAATTGCTAAAAGCTTGACTTTAACGCATAATATATTTCAGGCCATTAAAATTAAAAGCTCATATTCACAAACTACCTTGTCATCTTTCCTATTGAACGATCACCAATCCATAACAGAAATTCATCCTGATTTTTATGATCCAATAGGTATCCAATTGGAAAGAAGATTTCATAAAGAAGAAATTTCAGGAAAAATTCCGACTGAAGTTACACTTTCTAATTCCACATTCAATGTTGATAGTCTAAGAAAAGTTTTATTCTTAACACTGATGTTTAAAAGGTACATATGTGTAGGAATAAAAATGAAAAGATGGTTTCACTGGAAATATCATTTTACCTAGTCAATTTTTCTGTATATAGTTAAAATAGGAGTAGGAGTAATTTAGCTAGGTTATTAGGCAGATAATTTAATTTTTAAAAGTTGATAGGCAAAATAAAAGAAGAAATTATCCCTATTATGTACATAATCCAAGGGAATAGTTACCTCTCATTTCTTTAAATATTTTCCCCCCTAATAAAATCTGTTGTGCTTAGCAACATTTGATATTTACTAAAGACACCATTTCTCTTTCAGATTTTGAACTTTTGCTTGTATAAATAGCAAATCTTTTGGAAACTTGGTCGTTATTATTATTTGATGCAGTTAAAAACTTTAACCGAGATACGATACTAATTTCAACTTCAAAATTTTTTGATGAAAGCAACCTTTAGTGAAGAAATTGTTTTATATCAGCACAATGAAAGGTGTCAATAACAAAATGAATATTCTCTGTAGAACAACCGTTTCCAAAAAACTCTAATATTGTCATCCAGAACTTTCTTAAGGAAAAAAATGACTTCCTCCCTGCCAGAGAAAATCGTAGCATTCAGAGGAACAATCCATGAATACACTTTATCTTAAAGAATAAGAGGTCTCATCACGAGCCGGCTTATCATGATCATAGATATTATAACTTGCTGACTTTGCCAATACTGCCCACAAAAATAGGGCAATGACTCAAGATTGTTGAAATCAAAAGACAAGGGGTCTCATCACGAGCCAGCTTGTTCAGCAAAAGTGTAAATCAAGTGAATGACTGTGTCATAATTTGGCTACCAAACCAAGACATTGTTCTTTAAGAATAAAAAGAAAATCAAAGCAATAAGTGTCAATATGGGTTTTTCTTTGAAAGTTGTAGATCACCTTAAGCAGGATAAAGGATCATTGCTGGGTAACAGCTAACCCTGTCGAGGCTTTGGATGCCTGCTGGTAGCAGAGGCTCTACCTATGACAAATGAGCATATTTAAAACTAGCTCACAGGGAAAAATTTATTTTATCTTTACAAGACCAAGTAATGGCTGATGTAAATGCAAGGACAAGCTGAGGAAGCAAATAATTAAAATAGAAAGAATTTGAAACAAAATATCGTTGACAGTTTAGAGCATAATGTGCTTTATCTTTCAATAATAAAGATTAAAATTTATAAAAAACTTTCTGTTTTGGAAGTTTGAAAAGTTCAAAAGAAAAGCAGAGATAACTGGTTCTCCCAAGTGAATCGCCAATTGTTGTGGCCAGGAACAACCCCCCCCTTTTTCATTTAAGTGTTATCCAGAATACTAAATGAATGGGGACCCTTAGTTAAATTTTTGGAAAAGCAAGAGTTTCCTTTCTTCAAAATAAGGCTACCATCGTAAGCTTAGGAAGATCTTTTGAATACTTTAAAACCTAAGTTTATAATAAGAAAAAGTCTTTAAAAAACAAGTCGCATCATAAAATGATAGTAAAGTACCATCATTTGGCTATCGCATCGCAATAGAAAAAACTAATAAGAAAAACTTCAAGATTTACCGATTTATGATAACACCGATCGCGAGATCGCATGTCGTAGGAAATGGGCTAACAAAATTTAACAAACGTAAAACTTATGCGACCTGTGATGATGCGATATCACGGTAAAACGATGGTTGCGGTATTAAGCCAAACCATCTCTACGACGTTATATTTGCGATAGTGCGATAATGCGATAATGCGATGTCACGATCTGAAAAGTTGCGAAGCAAATCGCAAAATCACTCCATCGCGAATATTTCAGGCACGCTATTCAAGAAAAGCCACTTACCATAATCTGACTCAAGATCATGCACTTTAAATGTTAATAAAGGGATTAGTTGTCAGTTATTAATGAAATATGGACGCGTGCTTTTCAAAGAATTACTTCATGTAAGGTGACATATTTGATGTATCTGCTGCATTTAAAACTCTCCCATCACCTTTCTTGATCAGTCTTTTCCATTTCACTTGTGAGCCACAGGAACAAAGAACGGAGGACTATACAAAGCAATACATAGGAAGAAATGGGAAAGAAAAATAAAGCTCAAAGCTCTGAGATGAAGGAAAAGAGGCAGGCTCACCCAGGATAAATGAGAATCATAAAGAGTTGCTCTTTAGTAAGTGGGATGATCAAATCAAAGAAGCAGAAAAAGCGGTAGGAATAACAACTACGACAACAAGTATTCTCATTGACTGTATAAATGAGAATTTGCATAGAGCAAATTTAATCGCTGAAACTACTCGGAGATATTTACCAAACAAACCAAAATTAGAGGAGGGTTGGAAGCTGAAAGCACAAGAAAAGGAAAAAGAAATCCAAGTACTAAAAAGATTAAATTGGGAATGTTACTGGACATATTTGGTAAAACTGCATAGTGAGTGGATGATCGTGAAATGTATCATAAATGCAGCTGAAAAAGTGGTGTTAGCACTCATCGATTCCATTTTCTCAACCCAACTCAAAGCAGAAGTTAGCCAATTGAATCTTCTTAAACAAATGTTGAATACATGCAGCTTCAAAGACTAGATACGTAAATAGTTTAGTTTGGAATCTTACTTTTGCTTGAAAATTAGATTAGAAAAAGGGCGGTCATTTGAAAACTGCATCCTGATTTTTTGTAAATAAACTATTATTAGATTTAGTTAGTAGTATTTAAACCCTTCTCATGGATTTAGAGAAGGGTCCAGAAATTTGTCAAAAACTTGTCCTTAGAGCATGCACTTTTGCACCCTCAGAGGAGGTTTTGATGAATGAACGGATCAAGATTTATTGATGTTTGCATTTGGTATCTGCGACTGATGTTGCACTTCTGTACTCTTAGTAGATATTAGAACAAGGAGAGATAAATCATTGTTTCTTAAAGCTTATGAGTAGGACCAGTCATAAATGGTACTTTTATCTCTTGACCATTTCTGCTTATATTCTTAAAGCAATATACAGTTTTTAGTTGTTTATATGTTATTACATGAATGTTTGTGTTACCATTTGGCACTTTTATATAGTGGAACCATTTATTTATGTTTAATGTGTGAATAACTTATTATGCTATATGCTGTTCACAACTGTTTTGCCTAACCTTTTATGCAAAGTGGTTCATCATAATTGATTTCCATTCTTATAATCGCTGAATGATCTTTATTACCAGTTATTATTTGAAATCTCTCTAGATCACATAATAGAAGAATTACATCCCGGGTTAGCATAGATTAGATGTGCTGTTTTCATTAGATTACAATAGCATAGAGCTAGATTAAAGTAATTTAGATAGGAACTTTTAGATCAGCAACATCCAATTCTGTACACACACACCCTTAGATTGGGAAACTGGTCCCATTATCCCCAGTTGGACCCGCTATACCAAACGGATAAGGAGCTGCCAACCAAGGTCCGGACCGGGTGGGTATCCCCCTTCTTGTCGACCCGATTTTTGGGGCTTCAACATATTTGGTGCTAGAAGGAGGGCCTGAACATGTTGTCTATTGGAGTTGTGGGCAATTGTGATATTTGAATTAGGATGGCTTCTCTCAAACTTCCCATTTGGAGTTGTATCCATGTTTGCGCCTCTTCCAACACCCCACCTGAAGTGGTAAGACTCTTGTCTCAAGTAAAATTAAATGGTAAGAGTAATTCTTCTGCTTTTAATCAGGCCTTTCAATTTATTCAAAATGTTTTAAGTTCAAACGTCCAAGGAATTGACGAAGGCATTTTATGCAGAATTTTTACTTTCACATTCACAGTGGAAGCAAGAAACTAGTGTAGAATCCTCCCAGTTGCCTCAATTCATAGCTGGGACCAATTTGTCAAGGTTTTCATTTGTAAATTTTATTGCTATGATTATGATTAGGTATATGATGAAATTGAATATCTACAGAAAGAAGATGAATATGTTAGGGATTTTAATATGCGATTTCATCTTAATTGTCTAAAATATGATATTGAGAACGAACTCATGAATGAAGAATCTTCAGATTGTGTTGAGCATAACTATTCCCTGCCTCTTATGCCCGATCCAACAGAAATTAGTCCAAGTCTTGTTCCATTTTCTTCTAATATGAATGAAAATTCCAATTTGAATATGCAAATCACTCATGATGAAGAAACTTCCCAAAGATTAGGAGACATGCCTACTCTAATACAAGAGGACACAAGCGAGAATGTTGAAAGAAAGCCTGCCTTGAAACCAGAAAACAACTTGGAGACAAGGTTAGATAATATCACCGCAAGTCGACAAATGAAGATGTCAAGGTTAGAACAACAAACGAATTCTCTTTCGGAAAATACGAACACACAAAGGTATGATCTAAAGCCTAATGTCTACGATGAATGTGATGAACAAGAATTTTTTCATGATGATATTTTCAAATGCATTGTTTCAGAGTCACATTTTTCTCTTTATCCTGATGTTTTTAGTGATGATAATTTTCTTCCCCTCAGTATTAATGATATCCAAAAAAGTACAGAGGATTACCCAAATGAATCACCATTAAGATTTCAAGATAAAGAGACAACTATAGAACGCCCTTTTGCATTTTACAAACATGAACGATTTTTGAATATACTGGATAAAAAAGAGAAATCTAGGGAATCCTGCGAAGTCATTTATGATAGCTACTTAGCCAATGATAATGTTGATTTATCTCAAGTAACTCAACAGAGCTCAGATAATGAGAGATATTCTAATTCAAGAATTATACCATCCAATCCTCATTTCAAAGTGACAGATCATTTGCATGATTTTACTATCCAAGACAATATCCCGATCTATGATTCATATCGTGAGCAAACCACCATGCCTGTTCCCAATCATAATTTGTTTTCTGATTCACAAGATGAAATTCAAAATTACTCAGATCCCATAATTCTGGCCAGTTCTTGTGAAAAAGAAGATATTTCAAATCAATCCCAGTTGTGTTATAACATTAGCTGTACAGATAATCATTACATTCTTTCTCGCATGCATCCATTTTGTATAAAATCGGATTGTGCTTTAAATTTTCAGACTTTTGATAGATTTCTATGGTATATTGAGCACCTTATCAAAGAACATTCGAGAGATGCATTACCATTTTGGAAAACTAAATTGTGTCATGGAAGTATAGAACTTTTTCAATTCCAAGATCAATCAATATCAACCTTCTTTAAAAAACTTCTATGTCATCCAAAACATCATCAATGAGAGAAAGTATTTTTGGAAACTTTCCAGCAATTCACGATAATTGATAATTCTCTTGAGGGAAAATTCCATCTATTATTCATTGTTTTTTTTAGTGATTTATATGTGGAAACTTTCCTCTTACGAGAAATTGCTAAAAGCTTGACTTTAACGCATAATAGATTTCAGGCCATTAAAATTAAATGCTCATATTCACAAACTAGCCTGTCATCTTTCCTATTGAACGATCACCAATCCATAATAGAAATTATCCTGATTTTTATGATCTAGTAGGTATCCAATTGGAAAGAAGATTTCATAAAGAAGAAATTTCAGGCATAATTCTCACTGAAGTTACACTTTCTAATTCCACATTCAATGTTGACAGTCCAAGAAAAGTTTTATTCTTAACATTGATGTTTAAAAGGTACATATGTGTAGGAATAAAAATGAAAAGATGGTTTCACTGGAAATATTATTTTACCTAGTCAATTTTTCTGTATATAGTTAAAATAGGAGTAGGAGTAATTTAGCTAGGTTATTTGGCGGATAATATGATTTTTAAAAGTTGATAGGCAAAATAAAAGAAGAAATTATCCCTATTATGTACATAATCCAAGGGAATAGTTACCTCTCATTTCTTTAAATATTTTCCCCCTAATAAAATCTGTTGTGGTTAACAACATTTGACATTTACTAAAGACACCATTTCTCTTTCAGATTTTGAACTTTTGCTTGTATAAATAGCAAATCTTTTGGAAACTTGGTCTTTATTATTATTAGATGCAGTTAAAAACTTTAACCCAGATACGATACTAATTTCAACTTCAAAAATTTTTGATGAAAGCAATCTTTAGTGAAGAAATTGTTTTATATCAACACAATGAAAGGTATCAATAACAAAATGAAGATTCTCTGTAGAACAGCCGTTTCCAAAAAACTCTAATATTGCTGTCCAGAACTTTCTTAAGGAAAAAAATGACTTCCTCCCTACTAGAGAAAATCGCAGCATTCAGAGGAACAATCCATGAATGCACTTTATCTTAAAGAATAAGAGGTCTCATCATGAGCCGGCTTATCATGATCACAGATATTATAACTTGCTGACTTTGCCAATACTGCCCACCAAAATAGGGCAATGAATCAATATTGTTGAAATCAAAAGACAAGGGGTCTCATCACGAGCCAGCTTATTCAGCAAAAGTGTAAATCAAGTGAATGACAGTGTCATAATTTGGCTACCAAACCAAGACATTGTTCTTTAAGAATAAAAAGAAAATCAAAGCAATAAGTGTCAATATGGGTTTTTCTTTGAAATTTGTAGATCACATTAAGTAGGATAAACGATCATTACTGGATAACAGGTAACCCTGTCGAGGCTATGGACGCCTGCTGGCAGCAGAGGCTCTACCTACGACAAATGAGCATATTTAAAATTGGTTCACAAGGAAAACTTTATTTTATCTTTACAAGACCAAGTAATGGCTGATGTAAATGCAAGGACAAGCTGAGGAAGAAAATAATTAAAATAGAAAAAAATTTAAACAAAATATCGTTGACAGTTTAGAGCATAATGTGCTTTATCTTTCAATAATAAAGATTAAAATTTCTAAAAAAGTTTTTGTTTTGGAAGTTTGAAAAGTTCAAAAGAAAAGCAGAGATAACTGGTTCTCCCGAAGTGAATTGCCAATTGTGTGGCCAGCAACAACCCCCCCCCCCCCCCTTTTCATTTAAGTGTTATCCAGAATACTAATGAATGGGACCCTTAGTTAAATTTTTGAAAAGCAAGAGTTTCCTTTCTTCAAAATAAGGTTACCATCATAAGCTTAGGAAGATCTTTTGAATACTTTAAAACCTAAGTTTATAATAAGAAAAAGTCTTTAAAAAAAATCCGCATCATAAAATGATAGTAAAGTACCATCATTTGGCTATTGCATCGCAATAGAAAAAATTAATAAGAAAAACTTCAAGATTTACCGATTTGCGATAACACCGATCGCGAGATCGCATATCGCAGGAAATGGGCTAACGAAATTTAACAAACGTAAAACTTCTGTGATCTGCGATGATGCGATATCGCGATAAAATGATGGTTGCGGTATTAAGCCAAACTAGCTTTGCAACGTTATATTTTCGATAGTGTGATAATGCGATAATGCGATGTCGCGATCTGCGAAGTTGTGAAGCAAATTGCAAAATCACTCCATCGTGAATCTTTCGGGCATGCTATTCAAGAAAAGCCACTTACCATAATCTGACTCAAGATCATGCGGTTTAAATGTTAATAAAGGGATTAGTTGTCAGTTATTAATGAAATATGGACGCGTGCTTTTCAAAGAATTACTTCACATAAGGTGACATATTTGATGTATCTGATGCATTTAAAACTCTCCCATCACCTTTCTTGATTAGTCATTTCCATTTCACTTGTGAGCCGTAGGAACAGAGAGCGGAGGACTATACAAAGCAATACCCAGGATAAATGAGAATTATAAAGAGTTGCTCTTTAGTAAGTGGGATGATCAAATCAAAGAAGCAGAAGAAGCGGTAGGAATAGCAGCTACGACAACAAGTATTCTCATTGACTGTATAAATGAGAGTTTGCACAGAGCAAATTTAATCGTTGAAACTACTCCGGGATATTTACCAAACAAACCAAAATTAGAGGAGGGTTGGAAGCAGAAAGCACAAGAAGAGGAAAAATAAATCCAAGTGCTAAAAAGATTAAATTGGGAATGTTACTCAACATATTTGGTAAAACCGCATAGTCAATGGATGACCATGAAATGTATCATAAATGCGGCTGAAAAAGTGGTGCCAACACTCATCGATTCCGTTTTCTCAGCCCAACTCAAAGCAGAAGTTAGCCAACTGACTCTCCTTAAACAAATGTTGAATACATGCAGCTTTAAAGACCAGATACATAAATAGTTTAGTTTGGAATCTTATTTTTGCTTGAAAATTAGATTAGAAAAAGGGCGGTCATTTGAAAAATGCATCCTGATTTTTTGTAAATAAACTATTATTAGATTTAGTTAGTAGCATTTAAACCCTTCTCATGCATTTAGAGAAGGGTCGAGAAATTTGTCAAAAACTTGTCCTTAGAACATGCACTTTTGCACACTCAGAGGAGGTTTTGATGAATGAACGGATCAAGATTTATTGATGTTTGCATTTGGTATCTGCTACTGATGTTGCACTTCTATACTCTTAGTAGATATTAGAACAAGGAGAGATAAATAATTGTTGCTTGAAGCTTATGAGTAGGACCAGTCATAAATGGTACTTTTATCTCTTGACCATTTCTGCTTATATTCTTAAAGCAATATACAGTTTTTAGTTGTTTATATGTTATTACATGAATGTTTGTGTTACCATTTGGCACTTTTGTATGGTGGAGCCATTTGTTTATGTTTAATGTGTGAATAACTTATTATGCGATATGCTGTTCACAACTGTTTTGCCTAACTTTTTATGCAAAGTGGTTCATCTTAATTGATTTCCATTCTTATAATCGTTGAATGATCTTTATTACCAGTTATTATTTGAAATCTCTTTAGATCGCATAATAGAAGAATTACATCTCGTGTTAGCATAGATTAGATGTGCTATTTTCATTAGATTACAATAGCATAGAGTTAGATTAAAGTAGTTTAGATAGGAACTTTACATCAGCAACATCCAATTATGCACACACACACCCGCTTAGATTGGGAAACTAGTCCCATTATCCCCAGTTGGATCCGCTATACCAAACGGATAAGGAGCTGCCAACCAAGGTCCGGACCGGGCGGGTATCCCCCTTGTTGTCGACCTGATTTTCAGGGCTTCAACAAGTTCAAACCCTCTATGACTCCTGATGATCTTCGAATCTGCAAATCAACCAATTCAAATACACGTAGTAGCATATAGATAAGTCATTTTAGTGAAATCAACTTTATATCATATAAGTATATGGTTAGTTACACATTAAAATAGCCATTCATACATGAACCATAATAATAACATCTGATGCATAAACAAAGTCGATATCAAGAACAAGACAATGTTTCTTTTTATTGTAGAAAACTATAATAAACAAGGAAAGAGTTCACCTGAGTCTTCCTCTTCTAGCTCCAAGCAGAACTATCCTACAGGTCTGTCCAGTCCTAGTCTTCAACAACCTCCTTCCATAACCAATACCATGATATCTCAAGCAAGTGGGAGAATATCAACACTCAAGGAAACAAGAGTTTCCTAAACTTGGGGAAGTGCTTGAAGCACAGGGATACTTCGGACTTGATCAAGGGATAATCCCAGTATAGTAATTCTATCATTTCTCTCCTCCTTAAGGCCTTTCCATTGAAGTCTTTTTATACTTCTCCCAAATTAGGTTTTTAGTTGGGAAATAGTTGGGAATAGTCGGGCCACGAGCACTGTGGAGCGATAAAAAGGTGTCTTTTTAACTCGTAATTACCTCACATTAATTGTCAACCCAGGGATGACTTTTTATTTCAAGAATGTACTCAGTCTGAGGCGGCTATTTATTCAAGAGTAATGTTATGAAAGATGTAGTACAATGCTTAAAATACAAAGATAAATGGATGCTTGGCTACAACAAACTACTCTTTAAGGACTAAATCACACATTCAAGAAACTAAGCAATTCATCAGTTAAGGGTTCAGTAGCAATAACTCATCCCTTTGTAAACTGATGGGACCAAAAGAAATCAGGGAACAAGTCCTCGATCTGGGAGCCAGACAATGAATGTCACTGCCCACTATAGTCTGAGATCATCCTTCACACCAAGGAAAAGATAATGCGAATAACAGGAAATGGAACAACAACTAGGAATGTGATAGCAACTGAATTCAATAAGCAACAACACCTTAGTCTACAAGAATAAATGCACCAATCATGTTCTATAAAAATCAAATGGCAATCCCCTGCCTTTAAAGATGAGTCGAATAACACATGATAAATAGAACAACACTGATTAATGATAGAATATGGAACAGAGCTTGAAATCCAAATACAAATGCATAATAACTTAACACACGACACACCTTAATAGTAATCTGATCTAGTTATCAATCTCAGTTAGAAAGAGTACGATTGCATTTCAAAATAGAACAACATTGTTTATAGATCCAACAATCGCAAAGAAAATAACTCCCAAGATGAATTTTGTAATGTCAATGAACAAGTGCATAGCACAGAGGCTCTGTAATTAAACAGAAATAGTATTATGTAAAGACTAGTAGTGTTATATCAACACTTAAAAGAACAACGATACAATGCAAAATCAATACAATAGTTATGTCTTTAGAAACCTTAATAAATTAAGCATAACAGAGCATGTGATATAAACTACAAAACACATCAGATTACCGAATCATATTGATGAGCAAACCACGCATAAACCAAAGATATAATATATAGCAGTAGCAGCGTACTCCACTAGAGGCTGGGCCCTTAGCCACCAACGGATGCTGCTGGGTTACTTTAGATGAAAAGAGTGAACAACAACTCCCAAATTAGGTATTAGTCATTAAATGGTGAAATCATTACAACAACTGAAGCTTTGAGACTTACAACATGAAACAATCCTTTCTTCCTCCTATTCTATCATGAATTCTTAATTCTAAATCTCTAATTCTAAATCCTCAATTCTCCATTCTCTTAGCCATCCCCATCTCTGATCTCTGTTCTCATTTAAATAAAGAGAGATTAGAGAGAAGTTATAACAAAGATAATTACAACATGATTTCTATTACAAAATTGGATTGGTTCTAACCAATTGATCAACAAGAAAATATATTCTCATTCAACTTTTAACAAGAGCAATGCGGATTTGGTCTTTGCAGTTGAGATTTGGAGGATGGCCGCAACAAAAAATATAAGAAAATTGTGCTCAAAGAACCCTGTGTTTCTCTCAATACAAACCGAATTTGGGCAAACCGTTTTATTGTTACATTAATTGGGTCCGTTCTGGACAAAACCCATGTTCCAAATTTTCCAAATTCTTCTTCATTTGCCCATAATCTCAACCGCAAAACTGTCATTTCTTATTCCAGCGCATTTCTGAGTTGGCACTTTAATGATCAAATCTTCAATCTAGAAATTATCTTGGAGGTTAAAAATCGTGAATAATGCTACAACCAATTTATTGAAACTATCATTGATAAAATCATGTATAATCATCAATTTATTAGAAATAAAAGAGAATAAATAATATTCATCTATAAGAGCATAAATCATTTATAAAATGGATTTAAATAATAAATTATAATAAATGACTTGATAAAGAAGAGTAAAAATGGATGAAATAAGTGTTACAAAGGTGGTCATATTCATGGCCCAACATACCCCTACACCGAATATATTACATGCCCTCATGCAACAAAAATTGAATATTTTGCATGTCCTCATACAACCCAAAGAAAAAACCCATGTGCTAACCAAGCAATAAAAAATTTGTTCTTCCCAGCTCATGAAATGGATAGAACAAATGAATCATTCCTTAATTAATGAGTATTCAATTTTAGCAATTTTGATGAAGACATAACAATGAAGTTGAGGAAAAATATGATATAAGTGACAACAACCTTCATTAACCATTTTCCCAAAAGCTATGAACCCAATTTTGTTGAAATATATTAATGCTTCTATGATCCAAAAATTAGATCGTTTTGATGCACGGATCGTGATATATAAATAAAATGGTTGTAGTTGAGAGTGCATGATTTCTGAAATTTTATGAACCAATTTAACTTGAAATTATCTGGGTTTGTGTATTTTAATGATACCTCTGTGTTTTCTGGAAATCACAATAATTGAATTCATCGTTTTAAAAATATTATGAAAATCAATTTCTACACTGAAATTGTATGCCTTAAATGAGAAAGAAAATAGAAAACATCCATCATGCGTAGCAATTCCTCCCCCTCTTTAAAAAATTAGCATGCCCTCATGCGATGCTAGAAAACAAATAGTGGTGTTTGCTACTATTCGTTGAAGTCTATGCTTGGTGTAAAACAACATGGAATAAGGGAGGTGTTGAGAATGAATAAGAATAACAATGGATGATAAAGAATATGAATGACATGGTCATAAGAAAAAAATGAATGAAAGCAACACTCCCCCAAACTGAAAGATGATATGCTGCTGGAAAAGGGGAAGTGGTAAAGATGTGGAATGAAGGATGATAAATAATGCTCAAAATGGATTTCATTAAATTCTCTTAAATTCGTAATAAATTAGAAAATTATGCTATTTCACCTCAAGTTTTACCTCCAAAAGAAAAATGTGGAATGACATATATGTACTGGCATTTGTTGAAGCTGATGTAGGTAGAGTTGGTGCTAAAAGTGATGCAAAAGGTGGAATCTATGAAAGCACATCATGTCTGAAGAATTGTTCACATTTGTGAGTTGCTTGAGCCGCTTTTGTTAGTTGCAATAGTGTGGGCATGCTGCGAATATAATTCTTCCCATACCTGTTGTTTTCCTGTAAACAAAGCACTATTTTGCATCCATAATGTTAGTTTTGAATAGCAATAGATTAAGATGCATGCAAAAATTTCGATCAGAAATTTTTTTGTATACATGAAATACTGATATTTTGTCAAATCAACAAGTTATGGTAGAGTGCAGTAATCATATTGCATGCAATCCCATAATGCATACATTCCCCCCTCCAATTGGAAAAGGGATTCCATGACCATATAGCCTATGAAAGGTTTTATGCGGACAACAAGGCACATGAATGAACAATACAACATTAAATGAAGGAGAGTACACATATCAATGATAGGACAACGAGAGCTATGGTTATAATGAGAGCAGATTGTATAAAGATAGTTATGAATAAGAGATAAGACGCTTTGGATTGATGATAAGTTATGAAAAAGAAAAAGAATGATAATATGCCAAAAATATGCTTTATTGACGGTATTCTAGCTGAAAAATGATGTGATTGATTAGAAAACAATTTCTCATGCATAAAGGTTCAAAATCGGGAAAAAAATTAAGGAAATAACTTTTCCGATAAAAAGCAAAAAATAAGAAAAGGGTATTATAATGATAATTGATGATAAAATATAACTTCAATACCATAAGCAGAGCCTCTGCTACCAGCAGGCATCCATAGCCTCGACATGGTTGTTTTTTAACCCATATGAGCCAGGATCCTCAATTTATAAATGGAGAATTCTAGTGCTGTTCTATAGAAGAGATCAATGTGCTGGCATGGTAACCAGATAACCACACTTCCATTCACTAGGATGTAGCAAAAGTGATCAGGTCGACTCGTGATGAGACCTCCTGTTCTAATGATAATTTGGCTATCCAATTGATCATAACCCTGGTGTGGTGGCTATAATGGGAATCTCATTTTGTTATAGCCTTATGAACATGGTAGGTTGGCTCGTAATGAGACCCCCTATCCTCCATCTGCGAATTTTTTTGTTGTTGTTATTACACATTTTTATGATAAAAAGAGGGAGGCTCAGTACTCCTTAAGAGTAGGGATGGTGGAAGAAGTTGAACATGTCAATAGAAAAAAATATACCCCTAATCTCATTTATTACATACAGAGAAGATTATAACCAGAAAAGGTGGAACCAGCATGGTATTAAGATGATCAATCAATATCATGTTCAACAGAAAACAATGCAATAAAGGAGTATATAAATAATTGTGTCCTTTTTGAAAAGAATCTATCATCAAGGAGTTGTCCTGTTAAAGATCATAATGTGAATGATAATAACTCGCTTCAAAAGAATCCATAATTCTTGTTCTCATAAAAATAGTGTACTTCATGCCATAAAAGAGAATCAGGAAAATGTGTTTGAGATGAACGAGGAATAATTCCACAAGAGGAAGGAAGGGTTTCTCTCGAAAATAATCCCAAAGTGTTGCTTCCTTGAAGGAACAACAAAAAAACTCAAAAAAAGTGTTGTTCCTTGTAGGGAACAACAAAGGAAATGCACACCAAAAAACAAAAATACACATAAAAAAAGTGTGAAAATGCAAATGTCGTTCCTTTGGAAAAAGGAACAGCAAAAACTAAAAGTGTTGTTCTTTTAGAAAAGGAACAACAAAAACGCAAGTGCTGTTCCTTTGGAAAATGAAAAACAAAAATAAAAAGTGTCGTTCCTTTGGAAAATGAACAACAAAAACACAAGTGCCATTCCTTTGGAAATGGAACAACAAAAATGAAAAGTGTCGTTCCTTTGGAAAAGGAACAACAAAAACACAAGTGTCGTTCCTTTGGAAAATGAACAACAAAAACTGAAAAGTGTCATTCCTTTGGAAAAGGAACAACGAAAACAAAAGTGTCGTTTCTTTGGAAAATGAACGACAAAAATGAAAAGTGTCATTCCTTTGGAAAAGCAATAGCAAAAAATACAAGTTCCGTTCCTTTGGAAAAGGAACAACAAAAATGAAAAGTGTCGTTCCTTTGGAAAAGGAACAACAAAAGCACAAGTGTCGTTCCTTTGGAAAAGGAACAACAGAAACTAAAAGTGTTATTCCTTTAGAAAAGGAACAGCGAAAACGCAAATGCCATTATTTTGGAAAATGAACAGTAAAAATATGAAAGCGTTGTTCCTTCGGAAAGGAACAACAAAAATGTGAAATTGCAAAAGTGTCGTTCCTTTCAAAAAGGAACATAAAAACGTGAAATTGCAGAAGTGCTGTTCCATTTGAAAAGAAACAACAAAACGTGAAAGTGCGGAAGTGTTGTTCCATTCGAAAAATAATAGCAAGACGTGAAAGTGCAGAAGTGTTGTTCCATTCGAAAAGGAACAACAAAACGTGAAAGTGCAGAAGCGTTGTTCCATTCGAAAATGAACAACAAAACGTGAAAGTGTAGAAGTGTTGTTCCATTCGAAAAGGAACAGCAACGTGAAAGTGTAGAAGTGTTGTTCCATTTTGAAAAGGAACAGCAAAACGTGCTGTTCTATTTCGAAAAGGAACAACAAAACGTGAAAAAAGAACAACAAAATGGACAATCACAAAATGCAAACATGCAAAAAAACAAATTAGCTATTCATGGCATTGATGCTGAAAATATGTTACAATTTCAATGAAGCAACACCTGAAACATATAATATAAGAGAAATAAAAAAAGAAACAACATTTTATTTAAAAACAGTGTGTAAATAAGTAAATTAAGTTACAACAGCTATGATATTATGTAAAAAAAAATGATCTCTTTGAAAAATGTTTTGGCAGCAGTGATAAGACATGAATCTTCAAATGGAAACCAATTCTTTGTTTATTTTATTATGAATTTGCTGGGTAATGAGTTATATGAAATTCCTTTGTTTCATTTAAAATTTCTTTCAAGAATCACTTGTCCATAAATTGACCTTCTTTTTCTCCTACGCCCTGCAAAAACGAGTATCTACCTGCAATAAAACATTAAATCATGGAGAAAGAGAGGTGCACGGGCTCTCCTAATCCAATAATTATGCAAAAAACTAACAAGTAGTTACTCTGTAGAACAAATCCATGGAGAAAATAACAAAGTAAAATTTATTTGTTACTTGCAAGAGAGCAGTGGCCAATCATGCTAACCTGCAGTGTTTTAATCACAGTTTCTTTGTTTTTTGTCCAAATTAAGTGATTCCAAAGCCAAATAAGAGATAATTCAAAGGTTTATCTCCAGAAGAAATATCGTTTAAAGATTCAATGATATGATATATCAATTTTAGTTAGAACAACCTGCATAATAGAGTCATTTTCGATTATACTGCTTAGACCAACAGTTGATATTTCAAGCATAAATTTTTTGTTTGATTTCGGATTCGAATGATTCAAATTGAAAATTAAATTAGATTCATTTATTTATCTCCAATAGAAACAATTTTTTAAGATAAGAAGAATTGATAGGTCAAACACTGTAAAGAACAGTCAGAAAGACAGAGTTTTAAGAGTGCTGATTTACGATAGACAGTCAGTAGTTTGATCATAACTTCCACATACGATGTCAAAAATGATCGATTCCAATTGAATTGTAAATTATATTCATAGGGGAATATACCATAGAAACAGGTTTTAAAAATTCATTCATTTAGGCCTCCAAAAATTGATTGTCCCAACTCTGTTCCTGAGCTGCCCGCTAGACATCCGTTCAATGTTTTGGTTCTAACTTTTTCATTTCAAATTCAAATTGAGTGATTCAAATTGGGTTGGAAATTAGAAATCAAGGGCTACCTAGGGTAGAAACATATTTTAAAAATATTCTCTTTTGGTCCCTCAAAACATGACTGTCCCGACTGTTTTTCCAGAAATCTCATCAAGCCCGCAAGCCAAAAAGAATGATATTCAAGCATTTTTTTATATTGATGATAAAAATGAATATAAGTGTTTGTAGAATTTTTATTTCTATTATAAATCATCTACATACACAAATGAATTGAAACATTAATCAACAATGTTGATTTCGATAGCGTGTTGCAGCAAAAGAAACAACTAGTTTTACAAAAATAAAAAAATGTGTTGGTTTTATTTATTTATTTGTTTTATTTTCTCCACTATCCTACTCTTGTTTGAGAATCGAATATGTTTATGTATAAGAGTATTTCCAGTGGAGCCCATTTCGAAATAAGGCTTCATGTATGCACATACTCAAATTTGAAAAATGCATGTTAATGGATGTTAGGGTATGAGAAGCCAACTTCCCTTCAAAAAAATGGTATAAAAAATTGTTGAAGCATAGAGTGATGTTGCAAACAAATGACGGAGTGAAACCAATCTTCAATGTGTCCGTTACTTTCTTGATTTCCCATAGCCATCATATCATGAAGTTCTTGAGCTTTTAAAATGGTTTGTTGATGCATACTAAAAGAAATGTCATTTTCTTCCATAGATTCTACAATTTTTGAATTTGAAACATTCTGAATCTCATTGTAAGTTTTGTCTAATGGCACATGTGAGATAGAATGTGTGGGAAGGGTGGGTAAATTTGGCATTTCAACACTATAAGCATGTTGTACTGGTTTATTATGGTGAGGGTGTGGAATAAGTTGAGCAGGAAATTGTGTATGGAATGGAGCATTTTGATAATGTGGATGATTGGGTTGAGTGGTTGATTTTGATAGGCAAAAAAGATGTTGTGGAAGAGTTGGTGAATAATATGGAGAATGTGCTTGTGCTACAAGATGAGGGAGAGTAGTTATGTAATCATGAGATGAACCATGCCAAATTTGAGATTTGTGGGGGTCATATTGAGATGGACATGGCTGCCCTAAAACATGGGTATTCCATAATGGATTATGCAAGTAAGAGAATGAAGAGGAAGTGTTTTGAACCATACCTATTGACCTTGTTGCAGCTTCCCCATCTATTTGATATGCCACTTCCAAATTAGATAAGGAAGAACAACCATCTATGGTATGCTCCTTTTGATCATGAGGGAAAAACAGTTCATCAAATTTTTGATTTTTATGAACCTGCAAAACATCCAATTTTGAATTTAGAGAGCTAATAAATTCAACTTTAAAATTTTCAAGTAAAACATTGATTTCAGCTCTTATGTCTCTTGTTCTTGTAGTAAATTTGAAAAATAAAGAAGAAACTTCTCTAGAATTCTTACCAGCCTTGGAAATTCCTCTTGAATACCTTATGCACAACTCACAAACATCATCATATGATAACTGAAAAACATCACCTTTTCCTATCA
>APFE031072378.1:0-11034 GCA_000404065.3 Pinus taeda
AAAAACTGCTAAAAATAGTAAGTTGTGCTACAATTAAGGAAACTGAAAATGCTGAGAAAGACAATGGTGGGGGTCCAAGTGGACTTGGCAGGTGGCCACCAATATCCACCTGGATCATCTCTCTTCTCCAAGATGATTAATAAGACAATCATCATCAGATCTATAACAATTGGCATCTCAAAGAAAATGTTTTGTAGCAGCAACTTGTTCTTCTTCAATCAGCGAGCCATGGGCTTGAACATCATAATCATTCCTTGGGGTGATCCTTTGCATCATCTATTCTACTACACTTACCAAAATGTCAAGCTTCACCTCTAGAGATGTTGATTCCTCCGGATCTATGTTTTTCATCTATTCTTCCTTCAACCTTGCCCTTCGGATCAGCAAGTGAGCCTCCACATTTACTGCATTGTTCTGCATCTCGTGAAGTGTTGCAATATTCCTTTCTCTCAGCTGAAACTCCATTTCCGGATCAAAGGCACCCGGATAGTGCAAGAGAGCAGATCTAGGAGGAGGCCTTATATCAATCAAGATCGAATAACAAACTTGGTTAAATTTGGCTGAAAACTGTTGTACTGTCTCCCCTGGTAGTCTTTTCAGTTGGTTATACTCTTCTATAATAAGGAAAATGTTCTGCTGGATCATCCACCTGTCGCGAAAAACTTTGACGAACTACCAAAAATCTGAGATGCTCGCATCAGGGAGGGTTCTAAACCAACTCTTCACTTTGCTTTGCAAAGAAAGAGCAAAAAGCCTTATACTGACATCTTCTGCATCAACTTCAAAAAGATCTAGAAAAGGCTCAAAATTCTGCACATGTTGCTCAGCGTTGACATTCTTACTTTCACCATCGAACCTCGGCAAGTATAGATCATAGTTTTTGGGGAAAGCATGGAGAACAGAAGGTAAAACAAGAGGTTTATACCGATCTAGAATTTTACAAGGTGTGGGGGTATGTATAACAGGTATAGAATCAGTCTTGGTCTCTTGGGGCTCATCAATTTGAAGATGGTCATCACAAAATTTAGAAGAAAGGTCTTGATCAAGCAAAAAGGTATGCAATTCTTTGGTATTCACAATCTTCAAAGGGAAAGAATCAACTGCAGGTCAAGGATCTCTTCTCAAATACAATATACTTTGCAAAACCTTCTTGACATTCTTGGGAAAAGAGAAGAAATAATTTATGACAAAGAACAAAATGTCTTGGATGAAATTCCAACTTGAATACCTAATCTGTCCATGTTGTCCTTTCATGCTTTTGCTAGTCGGGATCATCCTCTAGTGGAGTCTTTGGATCTGATCTCGAAAATGATTTAGAGTCGCCAGGTGAATGATTTCAGCCTTTCTAGCGTCTGATAGTTGTCCACCATCAACAATCAGATCTGAACTTGATACATGTACTGGGGCAATTTATAAGTTAAGTGTTACGATTACAAGCTAGACCGGAGATCGACTGAAGCAGTGTTTATCTACTATGCACTCGCAGAACAATGTGCAGTTCGAAGGCTACCTGGCATGGCTTCATACTCCGTCTATAGCTATAAATCAAATAACACTAACAAGCAAACCAGTTCTTCCCCAGTATGGTCGCCACTATGTTAGCGCTCAAATCTACCTTATGCTGAAATAAGGTAAAACTCAAGGCTACATCAAACCACGCTCAACCTCGTAGCTAGCCCTACGAGGATAGGAGAGGGCTCTCTCCAGTCGATCTCGATAAAATAATCAATAGGGTACGAGATGAATTTAAAATGGGCACTAATTTTAGGCTAGTAAATAGATATGAAGGTTTGATTTTGATTTTTGGGTTTTGTTGGAGAAATGGGAAAGAACAATTTTGGGTCCGGGGATAAGGCCAGATCTTTGCAAAATTTGACTTGGGGCGAGGTAGGAAGCAGTGTTAATGCTTTTTGATTTAAGTGTATGGATGGATCAGAACGAAAAGGAGCTGAAGAGAGCAAGGGAGAACATGGATCCTCTCCAAACAGGCGAAAACATGTAAAACTAAACAAATTCAAAGGCAGAGCATTGAAGTCAATGGATTCAACCTCATTTACTCATTCATTTAGTTTCAGAAGCATAAGAAGGGAATGACATACATTAAACATGAAAGAACTTAAAATAAACTGAGAGAAAACACCATCAAGAACTGAAATCCACAAGAATCCCAACAGGTGTTGCAAAACCTCTGATCTTTCCTTACCCAAAATATGAAAAATATGTACAATAGTGTGCCAAAATCTTTCGCAAGAGTCCAACCTCTCCAACCTCTGAAAATGATTGAGAAATTACATCATATAGACCATCCTAACCCCTTTACATGCCTTTAGGGGTCAAATTCCTCCTTCTAGGAGCAGTTTCAACTAATTCTAAACAAGGAGCTAGAATATAGGCATCCAAACAACTTGCCTCTAAAAGAGAGGAAATTGATTCTTACACTTGATTTTTACTTTTTTAGGAGTGAATCTTCTAGAATAGGTAAAAATGAGTCCAAGTTACATGCCAACCATAAATTTACATCAAGATAACTCAAAAATTTCATCCACAAGCAAAACTGGTTCAACTGGCCGAATTTCTGAGTTGGAAGGTGAAAATTGACCAAAAATCCATGTGCGTAGCGCCCCTGAGTCATACCCATAGTGCATCTTTCAGCCTGATTTTGAGGCACTTCCTGGCATCTGATTTGAGCTCATGATAGCTCGTTAGAAATCGCTAGATGTTGGCTATTCAACCCAAGTGGAATTTCCTAATTTGGAGCTCATTTGCCCCTTCACAATGTCATTCTCCCAGAAGTACTTCCTGCTGGAGCAAAAGGTGGTAGCAAGGTGGTTTTCATGGTGTTTTTGGGCCTTTTGGTCATCCAGAACTTGATGAAATGCTTCGGAAATACTTGAGCATGCATAAATTACCATGAAAAATCCAAAAATATAAAGTTTTCGTTCAACAAGTGTCCCAATCAAAAGCGAGCGCGTTGACGCGCTACCCATATAATTGAAAAACATGTTTTTAGACCAAAATTTTTCAAAATGACAAAAAATTCTCCGAATTTGCTCAAATTTGGATTGAAGATCCTCCATCATGTATTATGCCTAGCCAACCAAGCCTCGGCCAAAATCTGGAGTGGATCAGGTGTTTCACGGCGCTTCAGTGTCCTCCTGGTGTATGCAGTTCAGCGGTGCAATCTCTGTCTTGGTTGTAAGATGTGTTGTTGTCAGTCATGGTGTTGCGAAGTGTATGTTCAGCTTGTTGAAAATGAGAAATGAGACCTTGGTGTCTTTGTCTCCAATCGCCAAATGCGTGCCAAAGGGGAATGAGGGATTGAGAACACCTATAAGTGAGATAGGAATGGGATATGGTGATGGGGGGTAGTTTTGAAGGACAAGAGTGAAATGAAATGGCAACATATCAGTGAGTCAAATGGAATAAAGGTCAAAGGAACAACCTTTGAATGTTATGGAGATTAGGCTTTTATCAATGGAGGAATGTAGTAGTAAGTAATAGGGTTTGGGATTTCACATGGGAACCAAAAGTATAAAGGGATACGAGAATAACGAATATGGGGAAGGGACAATGATATGATCACATGGTAGCGACAACAGTGATGGAATACAAAGAAAAGGTTGAAAAATGGCAAGAATTTAGCACCAACACAATCTTCAAACTTCATGCATAACCCTAGGAGCAGATTTGGTATAAAGTAGGGTTTGATGTTCACCATATCAAACACTTGTTTTCTTCACATTCGAAACACCATAACAAATCCACGAATCACTGCGCAGGCATAAATAACTTAATTGCAGAAAAATGAAGTGGTTTGATGAGAATTTGGGTGATGAATTGTTGTTTTCCAGCCTTGGGGCTATATGCGTAGCGTGCATGTAATTTTACACAGGCCTATGAAGCCCAATGCGTAGCGCGCTCTCATTGCATAGCACTCTACATAGTGCATTTTGCAGGAGCCTTTTGGAGGCCTTCCCGGTGTCAAAATCGGGTACAGGCTAGCTCGTTGGAAAGCTCTTTGAGTCTAATTTCCAACACAACTAGAATTTTTCAATTGGGAGTTCATGTTCCTTTTCAGAAATCAATTCTCCAAAGACTGGTCAAAATGTGCCAAATGAGGCTGCCTTAAGGTAGAGTGCTGTTGCAGTCAACTTTGGAATGCCTTCCTCAACTCCAAATTGAGCTCATGATAGTTCATTAGAAATATCGTTTTGTCAAGTTATCCTTTGACTCATCAAGAAAGTTATTTGGCCAACCAAGCTAGCATAAAACTTGATTTTCCAAAGGTCACTTCAAAGGTGCATCAATTCTCCCGAGGCGATTGTATTTTCAACATTTCTCTACAACCGTGACACTTGTGTAAAAAGTGAAGGAGGTTTTTCTTCCTTGGATGGTTGTGGACAAAAAACTCTCTCAGTGTTTCAAAATTCATCTTTTATGGCTCTGGAACATCTTTTGAGTGAAACTTATCCCGATGTGTGAAACAAGGGATTTTGTCAAAATGAAGCGAAATGAAGGGGATAAGGGGCTTCTAAATTCTTGGGGAGATTTTGGGAAGTAGGGAGGGATGTTAGGAATCAGGGGAAAGTGGAATATCAAAGATTGAGTGAGGGGAAGGGGTCCAAAAGGGAAAAACACAGGCCTAGCCTAGAAAATTGCCAAGTTGTGGCAAGAAACTAGGGTTTGTGCAAAAATGAGGAATTTGGGGGATCTCAGTGATGGGAAGTATTTAATAAGGTACATTAATGATAGGGGAAAGTGTATGAACATTAGGATACAAGTTTTGCTAATGATTTGACCATTTAAGAGAAATTGCCTCCAAAACCCTAGGAGAGGGAAATGAACCCTGCCTAGGCGCAACTGAGGCATGAACAAGGTGTAAAATGACCCAATGGAACCTGACATGATGATAACAACCTTCTGAATGATGATAGGATCAGCTGAATAGTGACATAGACTAACATTTGGGCAACTTTGAAAGGAGTGAAAGCAAACCCTAGAGCTAATGCCTAGTGACCAAATTTTGCTTGAAGACTCACTGAAATGACAAAATTTGATTTAAACACCTTAAAATCACTTGTAAGAGCATGTTTGATCACTGGAGGAAGGCTGCAAAGATTGACACTAACATTGGCTCCAATGGGGATGGTAGCTTCTTGGAGGTGCCAAGAACGATAGATCTTTGGGAGAGCAGACCAACGCCTTATCCATTGGGCAATGGAGTCAAAAACTCAAACTGAAATGCATGACTGAAAACTGATGACTTGACGACACAAATTGACTCTCACTCAACTAAGAACTGACTCGATTCTTAAACACAACCGACAAACTGGAAATGATGCTCAAAGTGGAGCTTATTCATCAAAACCTACTCTAACAGTTTCATTCATCACCTGATCAAGTGAAATGAAACAACCAATGCAACCAAGTAAGTATTCCATCTGCTGTTTGAATTTTCCGCAAGTGCTCACTTATGAACAAAAAGAGAGAACTAGTGAAAGGCAACTCCCATGACAACTTGGAAACAGATCCGTTGAATGATATGGATCCTCTATCTGCCTCCAAAAACACTGCATAAGGATCTTGAAATTCAAGCACACTGGCACTTAGCTCATCTAATGGATTATTTCTCCTTTCCTCATACCATGATTGCAAACTTTGATCTGAGCCTTGTGACGAGACCTCTGCTGAAAATGACAAAGTAATCGGCTACCGGATCAAATTCATATCAGCACATGTTTCAAGCTCACATGTAGTCAATGGAGAAAGACGTTGACTGCAAACCTCATCCAAAACATCAGCTATTGTATCATGAAAAACTTGAAAAGACTACTGCAAACCATTTTCTATTGGTTCCAATGTGATTACATGATTGCCTACATGCTGCTCATTCTTTACTAAAGATGTACTATGCAATTTTCCCTTCAAAAGCTGAAATGATTCAAAATAGAAAGGTAGGGAACCTTCTTGTATCATTTGATCATATGTGTCAGCTTCCATGCCTTCATCTTCAACTTGACAATCAATGGCATTCGGGGCCTGCAAAGCTGAATATGAGAAGTCTTGAACAAGGTTTTTGTTGCCTTCAAGATGTTCTAAATCAAGACTTGTTGACAGCTGATTTCTGATTATATGGAAGTTGTCTCTGATGAACTAACATGAATCAAAACAAAAATGAAAAGATCCTTCACTTATTTTGAAATTTGCTGCACTTTCCTCGTCACTATCATAGCTGATATGTGATGGATAAACATTGCATTCGAGCTGCTGAAAGTGAACTTCCTCCTCCCACAAACTAGCTGTTGATTTGTCTGTAAGATTAGCTTCTATTTGGAGAACATAATCATCATCATACTGATCAAACTGAGGCAAATCATTGGTATAAAAGACATCATCAAGCATACATGTCATATCAACATATCTCTCTTCTCGAAGATGATTAATAAGACAATCAGCAAGCCATGGGCTTGAACATCATAATCATTCGTTGGGGCAATCCTTTGCATCATCTCTTCTACTATACTTACTGAAACGTCAAGCTTCACCTCTAGAGATGTTGATTCCTTCGGATCTATGTTTTTCATCTCTTCTTCCTTCAACCTTGACCTTCGGATCAACAAGTGAGCCTCTACACTTACTGCACTATTCTGCATCTCGTGAAGTGTTGCAATATTCCTTTCTCTCAGCTGAAACTCCATTTCCAGATCAAAGGCACCTGGATAGTTCAAGAGAGCAGATCTAGGAGGAGGCCTTATATCAATCAGGATCGAATAACAAACTTGGTTAAATCTGGCCGAAAACAATTGTACTGTCTCCCCTGGTAGTCTTTTCAGTTGGTTATACTCTTCTATAATAAGGAAAAGGTTCTGCCCGATCATCCACCTGTCCAGAAAAACTTTGACGAACTGCCGGAAATCTGAGATTCTCGCATCAAGGAGGGTTCTGAACCAACTCTTCACTTTGCCTTACAAAGAAAGAGAAAAAAGCCTTATACTGACATCTTCTGCGTCAACTTCAAAAAGATCTAGAAAAGACTCAAAATTCTGCACATGTTGCTCAGCGTTGACATTCTTACTTTCACCATCGAACCTCGGCAAGTATAGATCATAGTTTTTGGGGAAAGCATGGAGAACAGAAGGTAAAACAAAGGTTTATACCGATCTGGAATTTTACAAGGTGTAGGGGTATGTACAGCAGGTATAGAATCAGTCTTGGTCTCTTAGGGCTCATCAATTTGAAGATGGTCATCACAAAATTTAGAAGAAAGGTCTTGATCAAGCTCAAAGGTATGCAAATCTTTGGTATTCACAATCTTCAAAGGGAAAGAATCAACTGCAGGCCGAGGATCTCTTCTCAAATACAGTATACTTTGCAAAGCCTTCTTGACATTCTTGGGAAAAGAGAAGAAATAATTTATGACAAAAAACAAAATGTCTTGGATGAAATTCCAACTTGAATACCTGATCTGTCCATGTTGTCCTTTCATGTTTTTTCTAGTCGGGATCATCCTCCAGTGGAGTCTTTGGATCTGATCTCGAAAATGATTTAGAGTCGCCAGGTGAATGATTTCAGCCTTGCTAGTGTCTGATCATTGTCCACCATCAACAATTAGATCTGAACTTGATACATGTACTGGGGCAATTTATAAGTTAAGTGTTACGATTACAAGCTAGACCAGAGATCAACTGAAGCAGTGTTTATCTACTATGCACTTGCAGAGCAATGTGCAGTTCGAAGGCTACCTGGCGTGACTTTAGACTCTGTCTGTAGCTATAAATCAAATAACACTAACAAGCAAAATAGTTCTTCCCCAGTATGGTCGCCACTATGTTAGCACTCAAATCTACCTTAGGCTCAAATAAGGTAAAACTCAAGGCTACATCAAACCACGCTCAGCCTCGTAGCTAGCCCTACGAGGACAGGAGAGGGCTCTCTCCAGTCGATCTCGTTAAAATAAGCAATAGGGTGCGAGATGACTTGAAAATGGGCATTGATTTTAGGCTAGTAAATAGATATGAAAGTTTTATTTTGATTTTTGGGTTTTGTTGGAGAAATGGGAAAAAACAATTTTGGGTCCGGGGATAAGGCCAGATCTTTGCAGAATTCGAGTTGGGGCAAGGTAGGCAGTAGTCTTAATTATTTTTGATTTAAGTGTATGGATGGATCAGAATGAAAAGGAGCTGAAGAGAGCAAGGGAGAACATGGATCCTCTCCAAACAGGTGAAAACATGTAAAACTAAACAAATTCAAAGGCAGAGCATTGAAATCAATGGATTCAACCTCATTTACTCATTCATTTAGTTTTAGAAGCATAAGAAGGGAATGACATACATTAAACATGAAAGAACTTACAATAAAATAAGAGAAAACACCATCAAGAACAGAAATCAACAAGAATCCCAACAGGTGCTGTAAAACCTCTGATCTTTCCTTACCCAAAATATGAAAAATATGTACAATAGTGTGCCAAAATCTTTCCCAAGAGTCCAACCTCTCCAACCTCTGAAAATGATTGAGAAATTACATCATATAGACCATCCTAACCCCTTTCCATGCCTTTAGGGGTCGAATTCCTCCTTCTAGGAGCAGCCTCAACTAATTCTAAACAAGGAGCTAGAATATAGGCATCCAAACAACATGCCTCTAAAAGAGAGGAAACTGATTCTTACACTTGTTTTTTACCTTTTTAGGAGTGAATCTTCTAGAATAGGTAAAAATGAGTCCAAGTTACATGCCAACCATAAATTTACATCAAGATAACTCAAAAATTTCATCCACAAGCAAAACTGGTTCAACTGGCCGAATATCTGAGTTGGAAGGTGAAAACTTGACCAAAAATCCATGTGCGTAGCGCCCCTGAGTCATACGCGTACTGCATCTTTCAGCCTGATTTTGAGGCACTTCCTTGCATCCCAATTGAGCTCATGATAGCTCGTTGGAAAGCCCTGGATGTTGGCTATTCAACCCAAGTAGAATTTCCCAATTTGGAGCTCATTTTCCCCTTCAAAATGTCATTCTCCCAGAAGTACTTCCTGCTGGAGCAAAAGGTGGCAGCAAGGTGGTTTTCATGGTGTTTTTGGGCCTTTTAGTCATCCAGAACTTGATGAAATGCTTCAGCGATACTTGAGCATGCATAACTTACCATGAAAAACCCAAAAATATAAAGTTTTCCTTCGACAAGTGTCCCAATCAAAAGCGAGCGCGTTGACGTGCTACCCATATAGCTGAAAAACCTGTTTTTAGACCAAAATTTTTCAAAATGACAAACATTTCTCCCAATTTGCTCAAATCCATATCAAAGATCCTCCATCATGTATCATGCATAGCAAATGAAGCCTCAGCCAAAATCTAGAGTGGATCAGGTGTTTCACGGCGCTTCAGTGTCCTCCTGGTGTATGCAGTTCAGTGGTGCAATCTCTGTCTTGGTTGTATGATGTGTTGTTGTCAGTCATGGTGTTGCGAAGTGTATGTTCAGCTTGTTGAAAATGAGAAATGAGACCTTGGTGTCTTTGTCTCCAATCACCAAATGCGTGCCAAAGGGGAATGAGGGATTGAGAACACCTATAAGTGAGATAGGAATGGGATATGGTGATGGGGGGTAGTTTTGAAGGACAAGAGTGAAATTAAATGGCAACATATCAGTGAGTCAAGTGGAATCAAGGACAAATAAACAACCTTTGAATGTTATGGATGTTAGGCTTTTATCAATGGAGGAATGTAGTAGTAAGTAATAGGGTTTGGGATTTCACATGGGAACCAAAAGTATAAAGGGATATGAGAATAATGAATATGGGGAAGGGATAACGATATGATCACATGGTAGCGACAGCAGTGATGGAATACAAAGAAAAGGTTGACAAATGGCAAGAATTTAGCACCAACACAATCTTCAAACTTTATGCGTAACCCTAGGAGCAGATTTGGTATAAAGTAGGGTTTGATGTTCACCATATCAAACACTTGTTTTCTTCACATTCGAAACACCATAACAAATCCACGAATCACTGAGCAGGCATAAATAACTTAATTGCAGACAAATGAAGTGGTTTGATGGGAATTTGGGTCATGAACTATTGGTTTCCAGCCTTGGGGCTATATGCGTAGCGCGCTCCCAATGCGTAGAGCGCATGTAATTTTACACAGGCCGATGAAGCCCAATGCGTAGCGCGCTCCCAATGCGTAGCACGCTACATAGTGCATTTTGCAGGAGGCTTTTGGAGGCCTTCGCGGTGTCAAAATCAGGCACGGGATAGCTTGTTGGAAAGGTCTTTGAGTCTACTTTCCAACCCAACCAGAAATTTTCAATTGCGAGTTCATTTAACTTCTCAGAAATCAATTCTCCCAAGACTGGTCAAAATGTGCTAAATGAGGCCGCCTCAAGGCAGAGTGTTGTTTCAGTCAACTTTTGAATGCCTTCCTCAACTTCAAATTGAGCTCATGATAGTTCATTGGGAAGAAATTTTTGTCTAGTTATGCTTTGACTCATCACGAAAGTCATTTCGCCAACCAAGCTAGGAGAAAACTTGATTTTCCAAAGGTCACTTCAGAGGTGCATCAATTCTCCCGAGGCGATTGTATTTTTGACATTTCTATAAAACTATGACACCTGTGTAAATCATGAAGGAGGTGTTTCTTTCTTAGACTATTGTGGGAAAAAACCTCTCTCAGATTTTCAAAATTCATCTTTGATTGCTCTGGAACATCTTTTGAGTGAAACTTATCCCGATGTGTGAAACAAGAGATTTTGTCGAAATGAAGCGAAATGAAGGGGATAAGTGGCTTCTAAATTCTTGGGGAAATTTTTGGAAGTAGGGAGGGATGTTAGGAAGTAGGGGAAAGTGGAATCTCAGAGATTGAGTGAGGGGAAGGGGTTCAAAAGGGAAAAACACAGGCCTAGCCTAGAAAATTACCAAGTTGTGGCAAGAGACTAGGGTTTGTGCAAAAATGAGGAATTTGGGGAATCTCAGTGATGGGAAGTGTTTAATAAGGTACATTAATGATAGGGGAAGGTGTATGAACATCAGGATACAAGTT